>WURS02386058.1:0-17252 GCA_011762765.2 Rhinocypha anisoptera
GAGAGAGAGAGAGAGAGAGAGAGAGAGAGAGAGAGAGAGAGAGAGAGAGAGAGAAAGAGAGAGAGAGAGAGAGAGAGTCGTTTGGACAAAAATGGATAGGTTCGATGAACACCCCCGGTGTGTTCATGTCTATGGTGAGTCGCGGCTGTCGAGCTTTTGTGTTCGAAGACATAATTTATGATACACACACAAACACATATAGAAAGACATAGACCCAAAGACTCAAAGGCGAAAGAACGATGATGATGATTGAGTCTGTCGTGCGTTACCTCACACATACACACACACACTCATAGACACTAACTAAAAGGCAAGCCCTCAATAGTCGATGGGATGCTAATCGCCCTCTCTCTCTTCCTATTCTCTCTCTCTCTCTCTCTCTCTCTCTCTCTCTCTCTCTCTCTGTTTCCCCTTTCACCTTTTCTGCCCATCCATCCATCCATCTTTATTTGTTTTTATACCATTGTTAACTCATCACCTATTATTTCTTTTTGGTGTTGTAGATGTACCGGAACCACCGGGAAAGCCCTTCATCATGTCCTTCACGTCGCGCTCGGTGAACCTAAGCTGGGCCCCAAGTTTCAACGCACACAACTCGCCCGTGCTCAACTACATCATCTACACTAGGTTTGTGTATATTGCAATATATTTATTGCTTCATTTTAAGACTTGTGTAACGGTCAGTGGGAATATTATTAGATTAGTAAATTTTAAAAATTTCGAGAATGAATACGGTTAATCTTGTCTAGGTAGGTTTTTGGCTAATTATCTCATTACTCGATTCAACTTTGAAATCGATTCTCGAAAGACTACTTTCTTCTACTTATTATTTTGATTACTAATTAAAGGCAAAGGCAAAGTTTAATGCTTAATTTTGAGATGCTTTGGATCATTTCTGGTAGCTGCCCTAAGAATTTTACTAATTAGAACGCATATTACAATACTTTAGCTATAAATATGGCTCTAAACTTAACCTGAATTTTTGTTCGGGAACTTTCTCATACACTGATTTGTGTTAATGGTCTTGAAAGTGGCCGTAACATAAACTAGTATAAGAGAAAGTTCCGAAAGAAAAAAAGAGTGATAAAATGTTATAATTAGATAACAGCCATTTTCAGATAAAATCTAAATCTCAGAAACTTTTTGATGGTCAATATTTCATATATTCTATCATATTTTTACAAAAACTGATCTAGTACATAAAAAAGTCTCAAGTGGAATAAATTAATTTTATTTTATATAAATGTCAAATTTAACATAATTTGCTTTGTTTGCGGTGTTTAGAATCGGCGAGGGTGGCGACTGGGACGCGGGGACGGCAACGTTGGACAATCGAACCGAGCACTTTATCGACAAGTTGCAACCGTTCACGATCTACTCGTTCCGAGTGGTGGCAGTGAATGCAATCGGTGCGAGTCCACCCAGCAAGGAGTCTTACTACACTGTGACCCAACGTGAAGTTCCCGATGGAGTGCCCATCGGGTTTAGACTCTCCAATGGCACCGCTTCCACTCTTCGCTTCGAGTGGCACCCACCTCCACTTAGCACCATTCACGGCGAGTTTCTTGGATATCGAATGCGATACCGCAAGAATTCAAACACCGCCTTGTTGCATGAAAATGAGATCACCATTGGAAATCCCGATGCCAAGGTATAAACCCATTTTGATAGGTTATGACTATTTCGTACTGACTGACTGGATTTTGAACACATTTTCTTAAAATAATTTAGTAGAGTTCTGGCTAGGTTAGCATAAATTACTACACTTTAAATCAAAGTGCCCCCTATACTTCCTATACGTCGCTGTTGTTTGATAAGTTATCATTGATAACAAAGTTACTATTGGATATCTCGATGCCAAGGTATAGACCCATTTAGATATGCTTTGGTCATTTTGCACAGTCTGGATATTTTGAGTCTTTTGATATTTTCTAGTTTCTTAAAACATAAGTTGATTTGGTACTATTCTGGTTAACTCTGAAAAAATAGTTATTAAATTCTGATTTGGTAGGCTTTTTATTAGCTTTTCTTTCGTTACTATTAAAATAATGTTTCTCTTTAATCTATACTTTATTAGAGAGACTCGGTCTTTTTTTACATCAATTTGAAAGGAAATGTAATATATTGAATATATAAATTTGTATTTATTTTTATCCGTAAACAAGTTTAGATAAAACTTTTTACTTAAAATTGTAGCTGGTGCGTTGGTTTATTGGATTTTGAGAAGAGTACTTTATTTTCAAAAATCCACTTGAATCGATTTCCAAAAGTACTTAGAATTTTTAATAATTTAAAACGACACTTTTAAATGAGTCTATGGCGTGACACTTTATAATATACTTGATTGATAATAATGCTAAAATATTTCTTGGTCTTACCTTTCTTCTTTATGTTCAAGTTGCTTAATCATTAAGTTTTTAGTCGTTAAAACAACTCTTAAAAGATTAATAATGATGATGATTAGACTAGGTCAACTTATTAAGAATAATAATAAAAAGTTGACTTTCGTGTAATCTATTCAAATAATCCTATGAGTGAGCCGAATGAGATTGCAAAGAGCAATTCAGTTTAATCCAGATCTTAATTCTGGGTAACTTAAACTTTTTTTCATCTTGTTGAAAGTGAAACATCTTGCCCGGCAGTACATGATGCGCCATCTGTAGTGCGAGAATTCAAACACACCCGAACAAACCCAATTGATGTTTTGGTTTGCGCAATCACCCGAAGTGCCGCGCACTGCCACCGTGCTGAGCCGCCCAACCCAGCCCGGTGGCAGTGGTAGTGAGAGAGGGAATGGGTGAGAGAGTGAGAGAGAGAGAGAGAGTGAGGGGGAGAGAGTGAGAGAGAGAGAAAGAGGATAGTTTAGCTTGATCTTCTCTCTCACTCGACACCACCGGTGGCAGCTTGCTTCAACAGGTCAACAACTGGCACACTGAGCTGAACTGACGAGTTGTAGCAAGTCTAGGTTGTATGTGTGTGTGTGTAGTGTGTTTGTGTGTAGTAGGCCTTGCCCAAAGCAGCTGGATTCAACGCTACTCATTGAGAGCTGTGTGTGTTGAACTGATTCGCCTTGTGGACAGTGTCAAGTGGCCTTTGTGTATCTCATCTCACCTGTCCTCTCTCTTCCTCTCCCTCTCATCCTTCTTTCACTGAGAGATGCTTCTACCACAAGGAGAGATGTTGGCGTCTTCGTGTCCAATGTCCTAGTTAGTGGAGATAGTGTTGTGTGCATGTGTGAGGGAGAGTGAGGCGTGTGTGTGTTTGTGTGTGCGTAAGTGAGTGAGATGTATTCAGAATTAGTGCAATCAGATCATTTTCTTATCATCACCTGAGATCAGTAGCCAACTCATCTCTCATCATCATCATCATCATCATATCACTACTATGTCTAATCATTGTATAGTGCAAACAATGATCACCTTTTGACCCCTCCCAAACCTTCTCTTATCTGTTTTAATCTAATTTGGAATCTCATCGCACACCTGGCAATACTCTCTTGTTAAAAAATTGTGCCTACTTTTTTCCTATTTTTCGATTCGATTTTTGTCGATTCTTCTACACTTGATTTTGTGTTTATTTACTTTTGGAGAATTAAATTCTCGCAACTTGTCGAGTTCAAAACTGGCGGCTCGAATTGCATCACACTCTGTGTCTCAACATTCCAGTCAATCTAGTCTAGTCAGATGGCTACTAACCGGACGATTCTTCTTTCTTCTTTCCACTTTGGTGGTTGCATCACGTGATGACCAACATGGTCAATCATCATCATCGTCAACCATTCCTGTCACTACGTTGGCTCCGCAGAACTATACCCTGCGAAACCTCGAGCCCTACACCGAGTATCTGGTCACGTTGCGCGTGTACAATCCACAGGGAGATGGACCAACTTCGACACTGTCGGCTACTACCGAGGAGGGTGGTAAGTCATCTCTCTCTCTCTCTCTCTCTCCCTCCCCCTTCCTCCCTCCCTCTCTCTCCCTCTCATCATTGTCTAAAATCACTCCCAATACTAACCTTGAATGTTTGATGTAGCACCTTCGCCGCCGCGGAACTTCTCAGCACAGAGAATTGGCAACACTGTGGCTCGGGTCACATGGAACGAGCCCATACAGCCAAATGGACGGATTGCAGGCTACCACATCTACGTGTTAAACGTGGCTGCCAACTTCACTGAGGTGAAGAAATTCCAAACCAACAACTTTGGTCAGCACTTGATGGAGTACACCATACAAGATCTTAGTATGTTTTTTTGTTGGTTTCACGTTTTTTGTAACCAAATTTCAACTTGTTACAGAGCCGTACACTGATTACAAGGTGTGGATCAAAGCGTACACCAAGCGGACCGAGGGCGAGCCTAGTCGAACGGTGGAGTTTCGAACGGATGTGGCGGGACCATCTTCACCGATCATCGTGAATCTCACCTGCGAGGGTGACGATGCACTGTTTGTCCAGTGGACTCGACCCGATCGATTCTTTCACAAGGTTGACTACTACTTTGTGTACTATCGCTCGGAACACGACTCGGACAGTGATTTCGAGGAGATACCAATCAACATTCCTGGATTTGATCACCATAACGAACATGAGGTAGAGTTTGATAAGTTTTGTACACTATAATTCATCATCATAATCAAAATAATTTTTTATTTTGTAGACCAAAATCACCAACCTAACCAAGGGTACATTATACGAAGTAAAGGTGCAAGGTGCCACGCGTAGCCTTCGTGAAACCTCCAAATTGTATCGTGGCGAGTTTAGTGAGCCACGTAAAGTGATTCTACAGAGTAAGTGTATCAGTAAGTTCTACCTTTTTCTTTCCACTAACCATTCTTTGCTTTCCACATGAAAATATGTGTGTTTGTGCTAATTGATTAGCACATATACACACATATGTAATGCCTCTGAGAGAAGTACTTCTCCGGGTTTCTGTCTTTTTCTGTCTATTTTTCTTCTATTCGGGTTGATCAAAAAGTTTGCTTGCTTGCCTAGAATAGCCCGAGCGAAGCCACTTGGCTTTGTTCGACCTCTTTCAGATGGACAATCAATTAACTCTGGTCAATTTGTGCAACTAGGTTTTGCCTCGTCGTCTAGCTCGGACTTTCTGTTGTCTGCCTCGTTGATTGCGGGGATCATCTGTGCCCTGTTTGCACTGTTGCTTGCGTTGGCGAGTTTTGTGCTGTGGCGCAAGTACTTCCAGGCGGCCTACTACTACCTGGACGATCCCGCGGTGAGCAGCGGAAGTGGAACCAATCCCCGTGCCTCGCCTAACCTTTCCGATGTGTTCATCGACGAGACCGAGTACCCACCGGTGCCCGTTTCCCAGTGGTCTCGACACGTGCAAGAACTTCACGCCGACGGTGACATTGGCTTCTCGCGCGAGTACGAATCAATCCAACGCTCAATGGAGGTGCACTCCAACCAACTCTCCTCGGAACACTCGCACCTGGCGGAGAACAAGTCCAAGAATCGTTATGTGAACATTGTAGCCTATGATCACACCAGGGTGATGCTCAAACCGTTGCCCGGACAGAAACGATCCGGTCATGACTATATCAATGCCAACTATATTGATGTATGTATTTTGTAGCTTTGGGTTTCAAATTCTTCTCTTATTTATATCTCCTATTTACGAAAAGTATGGCCGTGGGTTTCTATGATCTATGTTCATATATTCTAGGCATTTTTCTTTTTTGCCATTCTTCAGCGCATGCGCAGTAAGAATTGAACTTTTAAGTTAAGTTTGAGCCGATTCGAATCTAACTATCGGTGTTATGATTCGAATTTATATACGATTCAAATCCAACTTTTGTTTACAAGGGAAACGGCGCGTTCTTTATGGAAAATTGTTCTAAATTAGCTATGTTAGATTTAGGTTTGACGTTAGATTTAAAAATTGGAAATTTTTACTTAAAAAACATTTTACTTAACATGGTTGATTTTTGCAGGGCTACCGTCGATCTCAGGCGTACATTGGAACGCAAGGCCCACTGCCCTCTACCTTTGATGACTACTGGAGAATGATCTGGGAGCAACGTGTGTGTATTGTGGTGATGATCACCAATCTCATGGAACGTGGTCGGGTGAGTTTTGCTTGAATTGCCAACTTGTGTAACGCATGTCTCATTATGGTTCATACTTATTCATTTTGACATCGTCTCTCACTGTGTCGAGTGATCTTCTTTTCAAATTCTGTTTTCTCTTTTTTCCTTTCTTTTCTTCTCTCCATTTTCTTCTTTCTTTTTCTCTCTATCTTTATCTCGGTCTCTCGTTCGATCTATCCATCGGTTCGATCAGCTTTATCTACAGCGACAGGCTGAACTGATGGATGACGGCGTGAGTATCACACTTTCTCACATTTCTTCAAGTAGTTTTGTTTTGGTTTTTAAAATCATTTTCATGTTCTTATGTTTAACATTTTTTTTGTTTCTGTCTCTCAATTATTTACATGAAACTAATTTTGAAATTATATATCTTTAGCGCAAATGTGACATGTACTGGCCCAAAGAGGGCATGGAAACCTATGGTATAGTTCAAGTTCGACTTTTGCAAGAGGTGGTGATGGCCACGTACACTTTGCGTACTTTCCACGTTAAAAATCTTAAAATTAAGAAGGTTTGAACTAAAATTTTGAAAGTTTAGAGATACTGACTAATGGCGTTGATTCGATTCAATAGAAACATGGCAACGAGCGCACTGTGTATCAGTACCACTATACAAACTGGCCCGACCATGGTGTACCCGAGCATCCGCTTCCGGTGTTAGCTTTCATTCGCAAATCGGCAGCAGCGAATCCGCCAAATGGTGGACCGATCATTGTCCACTGTTCAGCTGGTGTGGGACGGACTGGCACCTACATTGTACTCGATGCCATGCAACAGCAAATCAAACATCGCAACACAATCAACGTATATGGCTTCCTGAAACATATTCGCCAACAAAGAAATTTCCTCGTTCAAACTGAAGAGCAATACATTTTCATTCACGATGCAATACTCGAGGCAATCGAGGCTGGTGACACGGAGGTGCCCTCTACACACCTTCTCCGATATTTACAGACCTTGCAGACTGGTGGCGAGCCAAGGCTAACCGTGGATGGCTCCGAGAAGCACTCCCATTGGCCACTTCTCGAACGACAGTTCCGCATGGTGACTCAGTTCAAGGCAAAGGACTTTAACGTGGTGTCCGCGCTCAAACCGTGCAATAAGCCGAAGAATCGGTCTTTGAATCTCATTCCACTTGAAGCACATCGTGTTCATATTTTACCACGAACGCCAGGCGCCGAAGGTTCAGACTACATTAATGCTACCTTCCTTTCTGGTTTCAGTCGATTACGCGAGTTTATCATCACACAGCACCCCATCTGGGACACTGTGTCTGACTTTTGGCAAATGGTCTGGGATCACAACGTGCAAACGATTGTCATGCTTAGCTCGGTGATTGATGAAAAGGAATTCCCACAATTCTGGCCTGATCGCGAGGATGAGGCTGACTATGGGTCGTTCAAGGTGAAACTTACTGACGAGAGTCGATTGAAGCTTGACGAGAGTGGCAGTTTCATTACCCGACGCGATCTGATGCTACAATCGACGCAGGACGATTACGAACTGTGCTGTCGATTGGTGCACTGTGCCGACTGGCCTGAGCGTCAACCACTGGCTCAAGTGTTCGATCTAATCAAGGTGGTGCAAGACTGGTGCACCAGTGACACGGTGGCCTCGTCAGGTGTGATTGGTCCAGTGGTGGTAGTGGATCGATTCGGCGGCACCGAAGCGGCCACCTTTGCCGTGCTCACCACTCTCTACAAGCAGCTCAACTTCGAGGACTGTGTGGACGTGTACATGTACGCCAAGCTATACCACCTGCGACGGCCAGGCATCTGGCGTTCGCAGGACGACTATCTCTTCCTGTATCGAGCGCTCGAGGCACTGGTCAGCAGTAGCTACCCAGTGACACAGGGAAGCACCGCCGCACAAACACCACAGTCCGCACCGGGTACCCTCACCAGTACTTCATCAGCGACTCATTTGATGGGCTCTACAACACCCCAGCCTATCACCGACCCTACGGTGGCCTACTGTGCCACGCTGCCACGCGAGCCAAGTCGAGTGAGCAGTCGGAACAGTACACATAGCAACAGTACCGGTGGATTTCAGCACAATCATCCAACCTCAGCTCAGGGTCACTACCACACGATGACAGGAGGACATCTTCCACCGGGACAGCACAACCATCACCACCACGCCGACCTGGTGGCAGTGACAGGTCATGGAGTGAGCGGTGGAGCCCATCGAACGCCCTCACCGTACATGTGTGACAGTCCACAACAACTGCTTTCGGTGCAAGCCACCACTGGTGCCACCGGCTACTCGCAGTACCACATCTCGATGATGTCCACCGCCGACACTGTACACACATGACATCAGGCCATCTTTCTCTAATCCACTCCAAAGGAGCTTTGCCGCATACGCACACACTCGTCAATTTGACTTGGATCAATCAAAATACGTCAAACTTTTTTTTCTCTTCAATTCAAAAAAGCCACTCCAAATCGTCAATTGCTTGCTCAATTTTAACTTTGTTTTTATCTAAAGTTTTTAAAAACTTATGTTTTATTTCAAAACAAAACTGCCCTAGTATTATATTGGATACCTCCTGCTGCTCTTCTTCTCGGCTTAACCCACCGACGCTTGTGAATTTTTTCTTCAGTATTTATGCATTTTGGTGGGCTTTTCCTTCCCTCAAAACCCAGTGAGACATTTTTATTTCAATTTTGACATTTGTTTTTTAAATTTTAATTATTTTACGCTTTTAATCATGATTTTTTTCAATTTACAAACAAAAATTACACTTTTTTTATGAACCCTGATTCTCTAAACATTGGTATTTACACTTTTTTCGATTATTGAATTTTTTTCGCTACCTGTGAGACTTCGAAACTAGCCAGACATTGTTTTTTGTAAGTTTATCTTTTCTTTGATTTTTTTCCAATGTAACTTCAATGTCAATGTCAATCACTCAATCTAGCCTGGTATGTTTTTTCTTTTTTGTTGTTGTTCAACTCCACTTGCAATAGTACCACTGTGTACCCGTTGCTTTTACTTCTCAGCGCTGCTTTTCTTACTCTATTCTTGATTCTTACTCATCTCTTCGTTAGGAAACGTTTATCGAGATGTTCAATAACTCTTATTGTTCAATACGCCTCCACTAAGGTTCAAAACGCATCTTTTGTGTAAATAGCATTTTTTTGTGTATTGCATAATCCACTGAATTATCATTTTTGTACATTTTTATTTCATTATTATTATCATTATTTATTCTTATTTACTATTACTTACTTATAATATTATTACTTATGTTATGTATTTGAATTAAAAAGAAGTGATGAATGAACACGATTTGTCTTTGGTGTAGATTTTGATTTTGTTTTGGGGTTTGAGAATGGTTTGGGTTGAATAAATTTGGAGTTTCAAAACCAATCTTGAGAGCTATTTACATAAGACAAGCTCTTCCATGCCAACTACAACTTTTTGTGTTTTATACCAATCTACGATAAGAAAGTGATTAACCAAGATTTTTTTAGCTGTCGTTAATATATATAGATGAGATAAATGCGATTAGATTAGACCTCTGAACAAAGTTGGCCATTACACCAAAGAAATATAAAAAACTTCTAAGACCTACCACCAAGAATTGCGTAAAGATTTATGGATAGTTTGTGTGATTGATATTATTAACATTTTTATGTTGAAGATAAGTATTGACTCCAACTTCAAGTCTTGTTTGAAAGATATGATAAGCTTGAGATTTATTAGTTGGGTTGCATAAGAGTTATTGCAACTGAAACTCTTATTAGTCTCTAGCAGTGTTTGTTTGACATCGAATACATCTGACACTAACATAGAAATGAAGGTTTTCTTCCATGTAATGGATCTTGTTGGTCCGCAGAATGCGTGCATTGGACTGGGCCAAGAGTTGCACAAACGCGGCCACCAAGTGCACTTTTTGATCAATTGCAAGTTTGAATATCGATTTGTCAAGTATTCATCTTCATTTGTGTTGCATCTGCTCAAACCAGCAGAGAATGGTGAAACTCGCGATGATCCAATCAAATCGCTCACCAATCGATTGTCTCAAATTGGTTTCTTCGATGCGCTCCCGCCGATCGAGAAGGTAAAGATGCTCAAGTTGACAACAATTTTGCCAAAGCTATTCGAAAATGGCCTCAAGTTTGAGCCTCAAATCAAGAGGTTGCTTGAGGAGGAAAAACCCGATGTCATACTGATTGACTCGGAAATTATGGCGCCAATTCTCATGAACTCTGGCATTCCTTGGATTTATCTCTACTGCTGCAATCCGATTGGTCTTTTTGACTCACCTCACCTTCCTCCGTTCATGTCTGGTTTGTGGGTTATTTTGTCTTAATAAATATTACTCTTCAATTAATTTTCAAAAGAAAAATTGCGACACAAATTAAACCTAATAACTTTTATAATATATCACTAATATACAAAATCTGGTTGAGACATCGTCTAAAAGTTTTCTTAAAATATTCCAGTTTGGATAGTTCTATACAAACAAAAGCAAATGCTTAGAAATAATTTAGAGTTAGAGCCACTATTTTGCTTTTGTTAATTTTTACTATTCTAAAAAAGCTTTTTATGTGTGTCCCCTTTAAAAACCCAGTTACTTAATTAGGTCTACGTTAATATTTTGCCAAAAGATTATTATTAAAATTGTTTGTTTTATTATCATAGATTTTCGCGTAAACAGTGACCCAAGTGAGTGGAAAAAATTTGAGAAGAGTCTAAATCAAGACTACTTTTTTGAAGTGACCGAGCGACAACGTCGTCTGTGTCGCCACTTTGGCTATCCCGAGATGGTCAATCAACGATTTCTGCCTCACTCGCCATATCTTAACATCTACCAGTTTCCCGAAGAGCTTGATTATCATGACACAATTGAGATTCCGGCAAACTACGTTCGAGTGGATTCGTATGCTCTGGACGAACCGGAAAAGTTTGAATTACCAGAAGTTTTTAAAGCCAAAATGAAGCCCGGTGATAAATTGGTTTATCTCTCGCTTGGATCAATGGGCTCGTGTGATGTGCCCTTGATGAAAAGATTGATCGCGACATTGGCCAAAACTTCTCACTGGTACATTGTGTCATGTGGCTTTTTGCACCAAGAGTATGAGTTGGCTGAAAACATGTGGGGCGAGCCTTATCTTCCACAAACCTCAATTTTGCCCTTGGTTGATTTGGTGATTACTCATGGGGGCAACAACACACTCACCGAGACGCTGGCTGTTGGCAAACCAATGCTGGTGATGCCACTCTTCTACGATCAGTTCAACAACGCGGCTCGAGTCGAGGAGAAAGGCTTTGGAGTCTACCTGGCTGCTCATCACTTCACCGAGAAACAATTAATTGAGGCTGTTGATCGATTGTTGCAAGATAAATTGCTTGCCGAACGACTCGCTAAAGTAGCGCAGAGAATCGCGAATGGTAACAGCAAACTCAAAGCTTGCTTACAAATTGAAAAAATTGTAACTTTTCAATGTACTATCTAATCATGTTTTAAAAAGTAATTATTCTAAAGGAATTTTCACACTTGAAAACTTGTTAAATGTAAAGTCACTCTCAAATCTAAGGATTAAAACTTGTAATAAATAATGAGTTCAGAGTTAAAAATATGGTTAATATCTAAATTTAAAATGAAATAAAATCAGTTGATGTAAATGTGTTTCACACGTGTGTACACACCTTGATAATGGTAGTAGAGTTAATTGGGCTACCAACCACAACTAGGCCAATGTCTTCACTCATTGCATGCTGACTCAGATTCACCACCTGTAGCAATGTTGATTGGTCATTTATATATTTCAATTTGCGGAGAATATCAGTGGATATACCATTTGACGTTGCTTTGCAGGCAAAAGTGCCATCTGTCCATGCACCACAAAGTGCTTGTAGACATTATCACCCACCAGACGAGCACGTTGGTTAATTTGGCCAATCACATGTGACATAATAACAACGTTGAGTAACATGTAAACGAGGTAAGAGGAAAAAGCGATGCGAAGATAAAGTGAGAAGTGATGATCAAGATAGGTATTGTAGAACATATTGGACATGTTGGGCATTTCAATAGCAAAATAAACTACGTAGTGAAAGTAAATAAAGTGGTTGAAGTGATACACTAACAGACTGAGTTGTGTAAAGTGAATGTGCTGGTGCTTAAACCAGTTATTTTTGTGGCTAAACGCTGCCATCCACCTCAAACGTTGATTGAGTCGATCAAACATCTTGCTCGCCACTCTACAGTAGAAGTAGATGGTGTTGAGTGTGTACTCTACTGTCATCGAATGGATCAATGCAAAGTAGACAAAATAGCCTAGCTGTATGGAAACGTAGTAGTTCTCAAAACGATCACGGTAGTAGATGGCAGAGTAGGTCATGGTCGTCAATTTTGCTACAACTTGTAAAATAAAACCAAATGACATGCGAATTCGAACCAACTGTTAAGTAGAAGAATATAAATGTTATTTATTCAAATAAACATATTGCTCTAGAATCGATTAAATTTTGCGTTTATTACTTTGGCCCTAAATTTGTATAATTATAATCAACTGTCTTTTAATTAAACATCAGTGAGTTTATGGCTTATAATCATCTGTTTCCCTAAGAGTAAACTTTTGTTGGGATCTAAGGGACAGTTAACCTCAACAATATCTTCAACAATATTTTAATTCAATTAAACCAATCTGTATCAATTAATTTCAATTAAAATTTTCAAAGTTAACCCTAAAAGAACAGATGAATAGGGGCCTATTTCATAAAAAATAGAGGTTGTTTAAAGTTAATTACTATAATTCAATTATAATTGTCAATCTTTCATAGAAAGATGTGTGAGTTTTTAAGATAACTATGAAAGCTTTATAATGCAAAAATTATCTACTTGGCGGTACCTTGGAAATGCTATCAAACAAACTAGTTTCACTTGGAGTGATCAGACTAAGAAATAGCCGATTAGCCTCGTAGAACCAGTCAAAGTTATCAAAGTAGAAGAATGAGAGAATGATGGCTGTGTTGAGACGAATGAAAAGACAAAGAAAGGTGAGAAAGTGTCGGCGGTAGGCAAAGTGTTGAAATCCAATGTCACCGGTGTAGATGAAGACGAACTCAAAGCTTGACTCGGTGGGTAGAAAGGCCACAACAAGGGCCTGAGCTAAGTCAAACCAGATAAGCACTAGCCAGAAAAGCAGTCGTTTGCTCTTTTGACCATTGGCATATAGTCCTAAAGGATTGCCCATCAGTGATAGTCGTGAAAGGTATTCTCCAAGATCTTTACACATGTTTCTTTCTCTTTCAACTTGGTGTTTTCATTGAATAGGAACACAACGAAAAGCAAATTATCAAGAAATAAAAAGTTTTGTAATATAATTATAATAGTTCTTCTTATGATGCAACTTTTAGCATATAAAATATTACAATCGAAATTTTTTAATGACAAAACACCACTATAGTATAAAATAATAAATGGTAAGTAATGTGCAATTTAATAAATTGCACTTGACATATAACTACAATCGCGTGTAGGATAACTAAATCAACATTTTTATTACAAAATATAAAAGTTTTTTTCAGCATATAAAACTGAAAATTAGATATTAATGTTACACATTTCAAGCAATTTTGAGTTGGCTAAAAACGCGTGCAACAAGACAATCAGTTATGCTCATACGTTGCATAAAATGACTGGTGTAGTAGTCTGGCGCAGAGAATTTGGTTTAAAACCTTTTTGAAGACATTTTTAGCAGGGCGAGAGACAGCTATGCTGTAATAAGCCCTGCTATTAATCTCATTTTTCTGTCTGTCCGTTTGTCTGTCCTCACAAAAATTCTAGTATACTTCCCGTGCACCAAAAAAGCTGAAACTTGACAAATAAGATCCTTTAGGCAAAAGAATAATTGGATAAGATTTTTGAGTTACATGGTCTAAAGGGGACCGAAAACCGGGCCTAATTGTAACTGGCGCCATCTATTGGTATTATAATCAAGCATTGTGTTTTTTCTCGAACCTTCTCGAGCAAGTCTGACAACCTACGCCACACTGCTCTCGCCTTGCTCATAGGCGAGAGCTCAGCTCTCTTTTCTTATTTTATTAAAAATTTATTCATCATCTAACTGTGCAATGATGTGCTAAAATGTGTAATTGAATTCACACATTTAAAAACTTTTACAAAATGTGTTTTAAAAACAAAATTTTAATTTTAGAAAATACAAACGCCAATTTATGGTTCAAAGCTTGTAATAAAAAGAGAGTTAAGCGTAAGAAAGATGGTCAAAATCTAAAAAAGAAAAAATTCAGCAATGTAGTCAATTTATTTTTTACGTATACTTTGATTATAGTGGTGGAATTGATGGGACTACCGATTACTACTAGTCCAATGTTTTCACTCATCGCTTGCTGACTTAGATTCACTATCTGTGATAAAAATAATTGATGAAACCATCTCAAATTACAGTGTATCATTCAATACCACGCTACGTTGTCTTTCAGACAAAAGTGCCATCTGGCGGCGCACAACAAAATGCTTGTATACATTGTCAGCCATTTGACGTGCATTTTGATTGATTTGACCAATCACATGAGACATGATAATTGCGTTAAGTAACATGTGTACAAGATAAGCTCCAAAGGTGATGCGAAAGTAAAGTGAGAAGTGGTGTTCCAAATAGGTGTTGTAGAACATATTCGATACGTTGGGTAGTTCGAAGACAAAGTAGACCACGTAGTGAAAGTGAACAAAGTGATTGAAGTGATACACCAACAGACAAAGTTGTGAAAAGTGTCTGTTCTGGCCTTTCAACCAGTCCTTTCGGTGGCTAAACACTGCCATCCATTTGAAACGTTGATTAAGTCGGGCAAACATTTGGCTCGACACACGACAGTAGAAGTAAACGGTGTTGAGTGTGTACTCCACTGCCATCGAATGAACGAATGCAAAGTAGACAAAGTAACCTAGCTGTATAGAAACGTAGTAGTGCTTGGAGCGATCACGGTAGTAGATGGCAGCGTAGGTCATGTTCATCAACTTGGTCACAACTTGTAGGAAAAAGCCTAACCACATACGAATTCGAACCATCTGAATAGAGCAATATCAAAAGTTAATCTTTGTTTTTAATCTACTACATATTTGTCTACTGAAAAGAATAGCTTATAGTGTAGTCTCAAGTTTTACTCTTCAAATTTACATAATTGAAGCAAAGAGGGAAGTAAACAGTGTTCGATTTATGCATTGTGACAGCTACACTGCTTACAATGGCTTGATGAAAAGTAAAGCAAGTAAAACTTGAAGAAATACTAAATAATTTCTTCTTAAAAAACTTCTACATGGGTTGTTGTTGAGTGCAATAAGTCAAAGTATACCTTAGAAATACGATCGATTAGACAAGTTTCATTTTCCGTGATCAAACTTAGAAATAACCGATTAGCTTCGTTGAACCAAACAAAATTGTCAAAGTAGAAGAAGGAGAAAATGATGGCCGTGTTGAGACGAATGAAGAGACAAAGAAAGGTGAGAAAGTGTCGACGGTAGGCAAAGTGTTGAAAGCCAATGTCACCCGTGTAGATGAAGATAGACTCGAAGCGTGGCTCGGTGGGTAGTAGAGCGACCACAAGTGCCTGGGTCACATCGAGCCACATCACCACCAGCCAGAAGAGAAGTCGCTTGTTTCGTCCACCTTGGGCATTCAGTCCAAATGGGTTGCCCATAAAGGACAGTCGTGAGAGGTACTCACCAAGATCTTTACTCATATTTTTTATTCTAGTAAACTCGGTGTCTTCATTCAGTAGTACCAAAAAAACAAAAAGAAAATTATATATACCAGATAATAGGCATTCATAAAATCTTAATACATAATACATAAAATTTAATTGTTTTGTTCTTGCAGCAAGTTGAATTGACAAATTATAATGTTACAATTAAAATTTTAGCTTTATAATTTATTTACTTTAAAACACGGTAAAAATCAATTAATTATATACTCCGTAACATGGTTTGTACAAATTTTTACTTTTGTTATATATCTTATGTCTGAATTGGTAATTTTTTGTAACCAATCTCATTTCTGTTGGATTGAACTAGTAAATGTGATTGCAAAATTGCAATGTAATAAAATTGAAAAATTCTAAAAAGTAAAACTCATGACGAAATATGAGTTTAGTGAAAGAAGAATAGACAACACCTAGGTAGGACAAATAGAAAGAGTTTACATATTGTTTACAACTTATTGACGCACTCAGACCTTGATAGTGGTGATGGAGTTAATCGGATGACCAATGACAACTAGCCCAATGTCTTCACTCATTGCTTGACTACTGAGACTCACCACCTGGAGCAAAGTTGATTGGTCAATACACCAAACATACACTCAAAATTATTTGATTTTAAAACAATTTTAGTTAAAATATTTAATCTCAAAAATTTCCATTTCCGAGTGCAAAAATGTTAAAACAATATAGCGACTCTAAATACAACATGAAATTCTTCTGAATTTCTGAATTTTCTGAAAACGAGTTAAGGGAGATTTACTAATCACGAGAGAGATAGAGAGAAAATTTTTTATACCTAAGTTCTCCCATCTGTGAGAAAATCGTAATCATCAAAATTTATGTGAAATCAAAAAATTGGGCTGAACCGAACCAAACTACGTTTCAAAAATTGTGCTAAAAGTTGAACTCACCAAACCGTTTGAGCTTTGACTGAATAAAGCTTTTGATCTAAATTTTGCTAGATTTTCTCTGTCCTACTTGTGAGCGTAAAAATATTAGTCATTCAGATTAATCCGTTTTCTTTAAAAATGTTTTGAAGAGTATTCATACACACCCACTTGCATATAATGCAAAGAAAAGCAAGCTCGCATGCTATAGCCGGAATTAGGTACCTAGAAACCAAAATTAGGTACCTAGAAACTTTTGCTTAAATATTTCTAGTTCGCTTGTTATGGCTAGCTTATGGTCACATGAAATGTAAAACTTAACCAAAAGTTCATAGGTACCTAATTCCGGTTTCCATGATAATAAAAATCAGAAATTGGTAAGAGAATGTCTAATAACTCTTCAACTATAGGAATGATTTTTGCTTTTAGTGAAAACTTTGTAAATTTTGATTTATCTACAAATTTCCAAGATAACCTCTCATTTCCTATGGGGATTTAACATGTATGGGATTTACTTTTGCGTGCTCAC
>WURS02386276.1:0-17251 GCA_011762765.2 Rhinocypha anisoptera
GGGGGGAAGCGTGTGTCTGTGCACGGGATGATGCGGGGAGGGGGAGGGGGGAGAGAGGGTAGAGGAGAAAGAAAGGAGATGAAAGAGAGAAAGGGATTTTCCGGCTCGCCAGACCCTCGGATGTGATAGGATGAGAGAGAGACGAGCAGACGGGGGATGTGGCGAGGAAGAAAGAATTGATGTTCGGCGGGCGGATGGAGAAGATTGCGGAATAGAATTTTTTTTTACTCTGTCGGTGGAGCGGAGGGAGGAGTGGAAGAGTGGAGATGGCAGCCGGGCGGGAGGGGGAAGGAGGGAGTGATGTCGGTGGGCGGGGGTATGACTGATGGGTTTTGGCCTCTTAACTCTCTCCACGGCGTCAGGCTGTCTCCTGTATCAACCTTCCGCAGTGTTTTCCCGTTTCTCAAGCGCGCTGGAATGTGCGTACAGGGACACGGAAAAGGACGTTATCTCGCGGTGCGTAGACCCCCGACAGGGTCAGCAATTGTGGGAATACCTCAGGGATTCCATCTTGAGATATGTCGCTTTTCTATTAGGAAAGCAACTTTATGAATGGAAATAACCTGTTATTCCTTTTACTTTTGACCAAAGGCATGTAGACTAAAATAATCGTAATGGAGACTTTTTTGATGACCGGTAGTAGAATTAATTCCGATTTAAGATTCTTACACACGTATTGAAATGTTGGGTAAACTTTTAACATAATGATCCTCACTATGTTGTAAAAGAATGTCTGAAAGAAACAGGTAACATTTGTTTTCTTAGTGCATTGGATCATAGTATAAGGAAGTAGATGTTGGATCCAGTACGTTTACTTATATGAGCAGATTTTCTTTGTATTTTCGGTATATAAACTGGAGTCATATAAAAATAACGTTATGTGGCACTAACAGTTATCCAAAATATTAGGTAAAAGCCCAGTATCTATCAGCGCTCCACCAAATATATGCAATTTCTTACAATACTAAGCTAAGGGTGTCCTACATTTGTAGCATCTAAAATAAGGCCACAATATAACCGTTTACTGTCAACTTTGAAAGGGGTAACCCATTGAAGACTATTAGGATAGTACCGCAAGGCATATATTTCACTTTTCGTACGGCAGTAATAACACCGATATGCAAAATATAATTATATTATCACCCTATGCTATCTCATACATCCTGTCCTCATAGGCATAAGATACAAGACATTAAAACTTCTTTCAAGATATCAAAATATATATGTAACCGACATATAATCTTTCAATCAGAAAAATCTTCCAACAAATGTTCGAATTAAACAATGCAAGATCTGAACATTGGCATCAAGGGCAGACAATAGAAATGTGGTGCTGAGGGTGAATTAAATAAGAGATAAATAAATCAACTTTCTCAATTATTATACTGTATTTTAGTATATGGAATTTTTGTAGTCAGCAATGAGCAAGCTAAGTCTAAGAGGAGACTTTAATCAAAATCGATACAAAACAATAGGAATCTTCCATCCATCTCGAACTTCGTATCATTTAGTCATACCGCTTGTTCTGCAATGTCAAAATAGAATTTCTCAACATTGCTCTGGAAAATGCCAGCAAAAGTGACAAGCAATCACGAGTCATGATTTTTTAATTAAATAAAATAATTGGCTCATTGGACGATAAAAATATTTCAGGTTAATGTTACCTAACATCCAGCATGCCAGTTTATATATCAGGACTTGGCAAAATGCCACTCTTATGGCAGCAAACTGCGTACGTGAGCAGAATTACTCTCTTTTAACATTTAAGGGCTGACTAATGAGAATATAGTAACATCTGCAAAGACTTTGTCATTTATGCTTCTGCAACTGATTTTTTCGGGTAAATATAATACTTCTCCTTTTCCTTTGTTTTTATGACGCTTTTTATTCCTTTTACTCACGGATGATGGAAAAGCTGGACGAAGTAACAAATTATTATCGTTTTTCTATATTATTCTTGCAGCTAGTAAATTTAATTATAATCGTATAGGAAAAAAAATCTGTTTTAAGGGCTGAAGATGGTACACTTAGAATCCGTATAAATTACATTGATAAAGATATTAGTACAAACAGGTATATAATTCCAATGCTACTTTAAAAATGGAATCGGCTTCAAATTTCAAGGCAAATCCACTTTCCGTTTATTCCATCTAATACTCTGTTTACTCTATTCCATTTCATTTGGAATAGCTGAGGAATTTGAACATTGTACTTCATTTTAAGCACGATACTTGAGGCTCACCTCGGCTTCACCGAAGGGCATCACATCTCAATCTAATCTGCCGATTGAACCAAAGCTTTCAATGGTGCCATCTCAAACTTTCACCCCTCTTTTGGAGAAAAGCAATTAATGCTCTTCCAGCTTACCTGAAAGATTTACTTCAGGTTTCAGGCCACACTATGCAACTTCGCGTGGATATTGTACGAACGCCGACAACTCTCAGATTGGGCAGAATTTTACCCGCCTTCTACGTAAATGGAGTGAGGTTAAAAAAAAAATACGATACGTCCAAGCACTCGACCGATCGGCAGCTTCCTCGACAACACGTGGGCACTTGAGCACACGCATCGGAACGCTTTGCGGATCCAGAATCACAATCGAGCGTCCGCTCAATACCTGTTGCATCTCGACGAAATTCCAAAACCGCTTGCTCGATGCCTTTCTCTTTCTCCTCAGAGGAGATGAGGAAACCGACGATAGTGGAGGAAGGTTGAGAAATGGCGGAGCTTGTTGAGGAGAGGAAGGAGTGGCGGGGAATTAAATGAACTCCCTGCATTCCCAGGCCAACCCACTGCGCGCGCGCGCCCACTCCCTTTTTTTGTTTGTATGCGTGTGTCCGTGTGTGTGTGTGTTGGGTACACCCCCGCTCGCTCTCTATCATCCGCCCACCCCCTTACTCCATTTAATATCCCGAATCCTTCCCACTTGCGTCTAGGCAATTTGGAAATTCAAGCCGTCGGCAGCGACCGACTAAACACAATTTTTCCACCTTTATCATGCAGAACTATACCTCTTTCCATAAAAGTACATCCGCCTCATAAATTCTCGAGGGAAAAAGAACTTTCCCCCTAGAGGTCTAACTGCTCTTTTCTATGCGAACCTTCGTTCCCCACTTTCATCACTCCCACATTTACAGTCGTTCTATCGAGACAAAAATGAGACAAGGGAATTACTTAAATCATTTCTCTAAACGTCGATTAGAATTCGAGTTACAGCAGGAAAATCTTTTAAATAATATTAAATTTAGAAAGAGGACAGAGAAACAGACGCTATGAACGATTGACTCATTTTAAGTTCATTGTTCATAGTAACATTACTTTAGTAAGAGTTTGATTAATGAGGGTAAAATGATTTAAATGGAATTGTTATTAGGAGAAAACATTATTCCTCATAACCCCACCACAGTAATCAACACGAATGTTGGTGTGTTAAGTGAGGGTAGAGCTCACCTAGTATTAAGCTCACGGCGTGTGGAAATTCACACATCAGGGTAGAGGGGAAAGTTCCTTCCTCTGTGCCGCCTGTGGTTTCCCACGAAGGTGTGAATAGCCGAAAAATCACTCAGCTTGGGTTTAGCTGGAGATATCTGGAGTCGTCATTGGGTCTCGAACCAGTAGTCAAGCCAGGGTCAGTAGTCGAACCCGTATTAAAGCAAGGACAGTAGCCAAGCACCCTACCCACTGGGTTACCACGACCTCATTACCTTATAACAGTAGTTGTAAAAAAGTTACAGTGGTCCCGGGTGACCATTTTTTTCATATATATATTTTAAGAGTAAGGCAAAATTTATGAATTCAACGGTTCTATTAAGTAAAATGCTAAATTTGATAACGTATTATTGTAAGATGAAGAGCAGTAAGATAAAAGATATCGGTTGAGGACGCTAAACACCTGGAAATTTTCACCAAATCAGGCATAATGTGGTGGAAGTGATTCATACTGAGAGTAAAAAACACAGTACTTTTCCACAGAAAAAAAGTGGAAAAGTGCTGTGTTTTTTACTCTCAACCTGGAAATTGTTTAAAGTACAGGTATACATAATTCATATATATTTTTTTACAAAATTCTGATGCAACTAATAGAATTTGTGAAATTTCACTAGAAAATATATTTTCTAACGCTGTGATTAGACCTGAAAGAATCTCCATGGATAGGATCACGCCCAGAGACAGAAATTTAATGTTGTTCATTATTACGCTGTGGTACCCACTACACACTTTGTGTTTACAGGTTTCTTACTAATACTACTTATGCCACGTATTCTTACTAATTTACTGCCACTCATTTTCTATCTAATTTAATTAAGTATTAAAAATAATGTTTCAACATTATTGCATTTCAATTATTTTTACAGTATTATTCAAATTATCTTTTTTAACTCATTCTTATTCTAATAGGTTTTCTTTTTTTCCTATTGTTGCCTGATTTAACCCCAAAACTCTCAAGACCTAAACGTAATGTTTATCTCTTTATTTAAAGTTAGGGAATTACCCTAAAGGGAAAATAGTAAATTTGAGAAGCGATTCATTGCTTATAAGTTAAATTGGAGATACAAATTCATATCCCCTTGGTGCATATTATAATGCATATTTTCTAACCTAATTTTCCACACACAGTTTTATGAACCTAAATAAAATATCAGTAAAGAGACACCCCAGAAACTAAAATATTTAAGCATGGAAGTTCCGAAAATGGAGCATGAGAACTGAAAGGTCTAAGAGAACGGCGAAGCCAATAAGGGCTTGAGAAACATTAAAATGCACTCTGTTTTTCCCCGCCAATATTTCACCTCGTGGTGGAGCTGAGAAGTGGTTCAACTTTGACGCACTGGAGGAGAGAGATAAATAGATGGTATAGCTGGGTTTACGAAACGACTTTTCTCGCCTGTAAGGCCATTTGGTGCCTAAGGTATAAAAGGTCCTGGATTGATGGGTAGACATAGGTAGGGATTGGATCAGGTTAAAACGACTGAATGGTCCCGAGCTGTAGAGAAACTCAGAAAGGCAAGTTGGTGGATGAAAATGCAAACAAAAACACTTTTTCAAAGGAGCAGCGTCACACAAAAAAATATCCATTAAATGAGTATCAATACGGAAAAACTAATAACGCTTCATGTCGTAATAATACGTCCCTTTACCGCTTTCTAATACACGGTAATGTAGGTATACATGCATTTACAGTTCTAAGTCATGAATTATAAAAGAAACTAATGTATGGAAAATTAATTCCCACAAGAAACACTCGTTATGGCGCACAATAATACCGTAAGAGGGCATCTACAAATATATGATAAAAAGTATAAATGAGTCCATACAAAAGTATTCACGGTGTTAGTTTTAGTGTAATAAACATGATTCTGTCGTAAAGTCGTTAGTAAGGGCATTTTCAAAAACAGAAATTTCTTGGAAATTATAAATTCTTCATAACACAACATCCAAGCCCGAGAGAGGTTTGGAATCTTTTACAATGGGCTACTGAGCATTTTTATGTCGTACTAACTAGTTAATCAACATCTATTGATGCTCACTTATGAATGATTTAACAACTTCGTCAAACGCAACTTAAATTTCCTAAGTAGCTTTAAAAGTCTCCGCCACCGCGAATTCAAATTACCTAAGTATATTTTGGCTTTCGAGGGAATTTCCTTCCTCGTTTGAGAATTTTCAAATTTCTGTGAAAGTATCATATTTAAATCAGAATTCTAAGAGCATTGGAGAGACATTAGGGCATTGTAAATGTCGGTAATCCTTACCATTGACAACTCTGAATTTGACTTGTTGGTTGAGGGAAGAGAGCCCACTTAAAACCAAGTTCAACGGAGTGTGAATAAATTCACACATCATTGTAGGTGGGCTTCCTTTTCCTGTACCGCTTATGAGTTCCCAGGAAGACGGGTCCACAGAATATCACTCAATGTGGGTTCTAGGTTTAGGTGTCCAGAGTTATACATAATCTTGACCCTGGACCCGCTTTCCAGTAGCTCTATGTAGGCTCGAAAATCCATGTATCCCGATAATTTCACTAAACCACGCAAGATGATTATTATTTGAAAATGGATTCAACAAACAAATCAACAATTTTATATTCGTGAAAAAATAAAAAGTTGTGATTTTAAAAAATAAAAGTTTTTTGCATATAAAATTATATCTCGGAATATTTCTTCTTGAAAAAAGAATTAAAATTGATCAGATCAAAACATCGACTGAGTTCCTCAAGTATATAGAATAAATAAATTAACCGAAAGCTCAATATATCCACGATTTAGCAGCCCACTATGCTGAGAAATTGTTTCTGAGCAGAGCAATATTTTAGACGGGTCTTCATTTTCATGGTGAAAGCATTTCATAATTTTTCGGAAAAAGAGTAAAAAGTATTTTTGCTGCATATTAAAAAATGTTCCAGAAAGTTAATCCAGTGAAACATTTTTAAGGCTTGTACTTGATTTTCTGCAAAAAAAATCAAAATATATCCAAATACTTCTAAACGATTCTAGTCTAATTTGGACATATACATATTTGCACTTAAGACTATATGAAGATGGACATTTGAAAGTATTAGCATGGTATATATTAGTGCCATGAGCATTAGATTAAAATTAAATCCCAGTTATTAAATTCTTTCCGCGGAACGAAAATTCACCTTAATTGTTTAGATGGAATAAGGAATTTTATCAGACAGAAAGAATTCACTGGAAATATTTTGATTTTTTACGGAGCTGCGGGGAATGTAGAACTATCTAAACGGAGGGAGGGAATAGAGTAAAGAAAGCGAAACGGAGAGAAACGTGCAGGTTTGCGACATCCTTCTCCCTTGAGTGAGTTTTCCGCAGCTGGGAGACGAAGAATAAGGTTGAGTTTGGATAGATCAGTGTGGAGTAGCATGAGATGGAGGGGAGAACGCTTTGAGGGATTCGTGTAGAACGTGAAGGTCAAGAAAGGAAGAAAGAGGGAGTGTTGGAGGACCGGGAGGTGGGGTTGACTGATAGAGGTAAAGGTGTTTGTGGGAGTTTACGGGGCATAACACGATATAGGAAAGGAATCGCTCGGGAGTTTAGCCCGACCCACCCAAGCGCACTCCCTCACCCTCCTGCACTTATTCACTCAGCCTCCTCGAGCCAATCCTTTTGGCGAAATCTGGGCCACTCTGGTCTTGAAACGGCGAGACTTTAAGGATAGGCTGTCAAAACATCAAGAAAGGCTATTTGGGGGCACCCACGCTATTCCCTGCTGGGCGAATAAAAGGAGTAGACATGGACAGGTTGCACAAACACTCAGGCGTACATAAATTCGTATACAAGTTTCGAACGCCTACGTAGGGCTCCAAAAGGAAAATCAAACACTTGGAAAAAGGTACAGCAATCGGAAAAACGGAGGAGTAAACAGAGTGGCGGCTAGTGTTTGTTGGTATTAGTTAAAATCGATATATGACTTGGCTGTAAAGTACAATTGTCACAATAGTCATGATTAAATATTATTAGCACAGATTTGACAAATACTGGATATAAAAGAACCCATGCACAAAATGAAATGCGGAAAATCATTCTTCTTTCCCCAAGAATGATACAAGAAGACCTATGGTATTCCTCAAGTATTTGAAAATCTCAATGGTGATTGCTTTTCCTTCTGTGGTCGATGTCGTAACTTTACATGTAATGTAGAAGACTCGAAGTAAAATATAAAGAAACTGCATCGAATAATTATGATTTCCCTCCTTTAATACAAGTTAGGACAAGCCGGTTATGGCCAAACCAAGGGGCCAACCGAGATTGATTAAATAAGAGATAATTTATAACAGGTGATTAAATACGAAAAATAGCAACATGTCATAAAAAAACAAAAAATATTACAAAATAAAGCCGGCTTCCTATTGAGTTTTCCTATTGAGTCCGAGTTTTCCTATTGATCGTTGGATGACTTCAAGTACCTATAACTTTAGCTCGTGCATTACAAATTCTAGGACGTATACAAATGTGAAATGTAAATATTTAGCCTGGTCAGGAATGATAGCATATTTTACTCCGATATCAAGTTAGACGCTTTTATATTCCCCGAAACACAACGCTGATCCTTTTTTATCAAGTACTTCAAGGATTCAACAAAGTATTATTTCAACAAATAATATTTTTGGACCCGCAGCCCCATTCCTTGTCATCCCTAGGTTAGTAATATTGTATTAACATTAATCGCTATTCAAGCTTATTTTCGTTTCATAATTATTATGCTACTAAAACATTTGTTTAGCTTCTCCTTCCTTATTGATGTGAAAATATAGGAATACTTACTATTTTTCAGTTGTCTACCATGACTTCGTTAACCATTTTAGTCTGTATTATTTGTTTAGAGTACATCGAAAACCTAAAACTGCATTTTCTATCACTAGATTTCATTTATTCTCAACTCACTTCTGTCTGACTGTTTCCGGTTGCGCAGGAACATAAATTTCCATACATGAGGATCTCCACATTATTCTAATTTCTCAAGGTGTAAAAAGTGAAAGAGATAGAGAGATGGCATGTTGCATAGAAGGGAATAGAGCATTGGGATGGGGATACTTCTGACCTGGAAATGACCGTACCCTAACTTCCTAATGGGACGCTTTCCCGCATGCACGAAAAGTTACTCCCCCGTGAAACGTTTGAGAAACTACCAAGTTCATCTCATGCTCCCTTGGGCATCCTGCTACATCAGGCGACGCTCATCCTCTGTGGCACAAGAGAGGAAGTACGGAAGGGGAAACGATGCCGGAGAAATGCGGAACCAAAAGATCATGAGCGGGTTAAAGGGGATACCACCTCTAACGTATAAAGTGTTGGGAAGTCCGCGGGTGGAAAGAAATGAAGGAATCGGTAGACGGCGGGAATGATGAAAGGAAATGTCATGCCTGAGGTATGTTTGCAAGGCAGCATTAATCTCGAAATGCTGTCTTGCCTTGCATCTCATGTGTAGCGTGGCACACGCGGCATATAGAATATGGAGCACTTCCTTCTCAATTCTCCAGAGCATCCGCCTGAGGCTGACGAAATTTATGTGAATGAGGAAAGCTGTACAATTCAATCATAATGAATTGTTATGGGTCATAGGAAGGGCGCAGTGCAGAAAACCAAAAAATATGAATATTCTCATAAAACAATACGAATAGGTATATTATAATAAATTCTCATTTTCTGTTTAATTTTCATTTAAGTTTTATTCTAGTTTCAATTCACATTTAAAAAAATTTTTTCGAGTCATTTTCACCTTCCGAGAATAATCTATTGTGCCCAATTTACAGTGATCTAAATTTTATTGCATTAAATTCCAGATGGCAAAAGGTTCTATTTCAACCCGTAACCATTTCAGTGAACAAGTTACTCATTTTTGAGCAATTAATTAATCGGAAACAAGAAGTAGTAATAATTGCCTTCTGCGGTTTCATCAAGCTATACTTTTATTAATAATTTACCATTATTTCCCATAATCTACCAAATACAATTATTGAAACATTTTTATCATTCAAATATTAGCACTGAATACACCAGTTTGGCGATAGAGCTACTATAAATTTATTTTTTATCTTGATTTTGGTTTTCTCTATTGGTTAAATGATACACTTTATAAACAGAGTCAATTAATCTTTAGACATGCTCGTTACAAAAAAAAACATCACCAAAAATGTCTCTTTCTAGCATGTACAAAAGAAAATCAGTTGTATTTCAAGTTCAAATATTTACCTGTAACTAAGCAATATTTTGAAATAAATTAATTACTTTTAGGAAATATAAGCTATAATTGGATTTTTTATGGTATTATTTCCTAGGACGAGAAGATTTGATACATGGAAGCATTGACATAGAAGCGCACAGAAGCATCGGAAATGAAATTTTGGAGAGGGCTACAAAAGATGAGACATTGAAAAAAACGTTCATGAGAGAAGAGTTAGGAATGGATCAACAAGGAATAGTTCAGGAAAAAGCAGAGACAATACAAAGTCAACTGGAGAGAACATTTTACACGCATAACAGCAGAAAGGATGCCGAGGAGAGCAATAAAATATAACCAGATGGGAAGAAGCGTGAGGAAAGACAGGGGTTGAGATAGTGAAGCAGGAACAAGCATAAAGGCAAAATGGAATGGCAGAAGAGAAGACGAATTCATGAAATAGAATCAAAGTATTTGAATGTACTATAAATAATAAAAGATTAGAGTATATGTTTGCGAAATATTCCATAAAAAATTAAACAGTAGTAATCAGTCACAGATATTTGGCCATAGCAATAATTCTGTTCCATTTCTGTATTAGGCAGTAACAATATTACTGTTTTTTTTATTTTTCCCTTCGATAAACTTAAGTTGGACACGTTGAAAGTTATGTTTCTGCTGAAGAACACCGATCCTCCTTCCTAACCTTCCCGCACGGAGACCTTCCTCTTTGAGTTACGTCCGGAGGTGTTCCGGAATAAATTTCGCAGGAAAGATTATTAATCCTTGAATGGTATATACACAGTGATTAAATGCCTAACTCTCTCTTCTCGCTTTTCTCCCGTAAAGTTGCGAACTGCGGAGGGCAATTATCCGTCTAAGCACTTTTCCACTGTCCGTTTTTCTGTCGAACATGAAAGTTCCTCACTCTCCGTTTGCCAAAATAAAGCTCATTTTCTTTGAATTTCACAATATATTTTCGGTTGTTTTCCCTCTCGAAATAGGTAAATGATTGTCGAGATTTTCTGTTATAATACGTGATGAATTTCCGTTCCAGACAAGAAAGGCTTTTGTTTTAACGAAAATATAATTTAAAAAAAAGTGCTATCATAAAAAACTTTCTCGAATATAATTTTATGTCTAAAGTTCGGATACTGCAGATGTATATACTATGGGAAAAGAGAGAATTGACCTAGAATGGATAAAAATGCCGTTCCACTCTCTATTTCAATAATCACCTGTAATAAGTTCCACGACATCAAAAGACCAGAATTCTGGTTTAATGGGTGAGATGAGCTTACCTCTTAATAAGACTCATGGTGTGTTAGATGCGTTGTCAGTGTCAGAGGTTTAGTGCCGACTATCACGCTGAATATGACGGCTTGCCTGTCGAAATACCCAGGGATATTCTTGTGAATATTTATTTTTGTTCATCTCCGTCTTTAGATTTCAATTATTTTATTTGTGTGT
Organism: Rhinocypha anisoptera; assembly: GCA_011762765.2. Lineage (NCBI taxonomy): Eukaryota > Metazoa > Arthropoda > Insecta > Odonata > Chlorocyphidae > Rhinocypha > Rhinocypha anisoptera. The sequence continues at coordinate 11,149 of WURS02386276.1, forward strand.
GCACATGAAGCAACGAAAGCAAACCGGCCAAAGTTACTCGATCAAAAAACGCAGATAAATGAAGATAGAGAACCATTAAAGTCTGAATAGTTTTACTCACAAAGTTTTTCGGTTAAAATATTTCACATTTTCAGAAGTCAAGTGTCTATACTGACCACATTATTCTATTCGAAGACTTATTCTTATATTCTATTCTATTCTGTGTCTCAGAGCTAAAGAAGCCTAGGATTATATTTCCCTCAGGGTCGATATTTCATATTTATTTTACTCGAAGGTCACAAACTATTTCATAAATCATATATATCGAACGATTCCAATTATAATTTTTTAATAAATCATATTTTTCACTTAAAACCTAGTTTGTATCTCAAAACTATTACTTATTCACACTTTGATTTCAATTTTTCTGAGAGAAATTCGACCTTATTAAGTATTTATAAGATAATGTAATTTGAATCTTCAAGTTTATGGTGGTGTTAGTGCATTCCTCTACAGGAGAACTAAATAAGTTTTCAGACTGAATGTCTGCATTGAATAGATCTGTATTTAGGAGCGACACACGCCAAAATCATCATGATTTCACTTTTAATATTCATTTAATTTCACTGAAATCCACCCCGGAATTAATGATAAAAAAATCTCTTTATTCAATTTCCGATGTCATCCGCAGGTATGCACACCAAAGGTCAAAAGATTGTTCAAAGCACTTTATTTGTACACAATATCACGAGATTTTATGGTTCATGAATGTTGTAATTTATATGAACTCAGGTGAAGGATCTTTTTTCAAGGCATAAGTTATTATAATAATACTACAAAATATATGTTTAAATTAAAATATGTGTAAATAATAACCAGTACTAAATATCTTTCAGAATCACATTGGCGTAAACCTTACCTGGACTTTATTATTTATTGAATTGGGATAAATAATATTATAATTAATATTATATTACCAGTAATTTAATATTAATTTCGACGGCGATATTATTTGTGCTAAATAAGGGTTAACAAATCGCTTTATTTCATATATACATTTGTGATCAGAAATCCATGTGACTGTCATTGTTTAGTCTTAAATCAGGCAATCTTAGATGTAATATAGATATAATATCCAACAAAGTTAATAAATATAAACCACCAATCACAATCGTCGACCATAAGGCCCGTTTAATTGCTGATGGTATAGGTCACCTAGTACTAAGTCCATCGGCGCGTGAAATGAACCACTTGCTAAATTTAACGAAACACGGAGAAGAACCGTTTATATGAACTTCTCCATAAATTATTTCATGAGCATTATATTACAAAACTAAATGTGATCAGTCGTTATTGAATTTTCTCTCTCTCCACAAATGGGAGATGGCGATTGAAATATATGTCATATTAGCATGACATAATGAATGTCAATGAATGAAAGAAACGCTTTCTCTTTCCACAATCTACTGATTGGCCAACGGATAATGGGTTTATTTTGGGGAACGTGGGATAAAAGTCATCACACAGGATCTTTCGAGAATGCAAGGTGTTAGTTTCACTCATGGCCTTCTGAATACGCAGTAAAAGGACGAGCTGACTGGCTGGTTCTTAAACCCGCTAGCTCCTTGTGAACTCTCTCTCTTTTTCTTCTATCCTCAATCTTGATTTCCTCAACATTTCGTTATTTTACAAGAGTCACGCGTTCGAAGATTGATGGCGAATGTTCTTCGGCTTCCTCTGGTTCCTAATCCGCATGCAAAGAGGTGGGAGTGAGGGAATGACAGTGTCAACAGGTATGCAACCTATGATAATCTGTTTTAAGGTTTTTTCTATCTCTGTATACAAATAATAGATTATTTGATCCGCAGTCTAGAAATGAGTATTTACAGGTCGAACAATAATAATTGAAAAATTCAGTCAGTAACTCTCCAAGAAATAAACACAAATTTCAGGACTCGCATAAAAATTAGCACATCCATATTCCTGGTATCTAAAACAAAATGAACTTTTCTCAATTGATTACAGATGCCTTATATGAGAGAAAAATGGTAAACGAATAGCTAAAAAAAACGTATATCGCTATGACCTAAATGACAATAGTTTTTGATAGAGAGAGCGGGAATTTAATTGAAATAATTAGCCTTATAATGTCGATGACTTTGTTATTAACACACCGTGAAAATTTCCAGTCCTTTACTAACATTTTTAACCCTGGACGGGTACGAAGAGGTGATGGTGACATGTGACATTTGAATTAATTAATCTCATTTACACGTTCTCCCCTTTCCATACAGTAATTTGACTGATTGAAGTAATTCCCTTCTTGTTATTAATTAATGAAGCTGATTAAATACAAAATAACAGTATGATGAATATGGTGGTTATATTGATTTGAAAATGCGCAGTTTTCAAAGGTAAAATATATTTTATGGCTTCAAAGCCAACATTTTATGGTGAGGATGAAGCCTTTTATCTATAATTTCACACTTTTCAGTATCTCCAGATACTTAGAAATGTTCTTGCTTAACACCAGGGAATGGAGAACCTTTTTACGGCAGTATACTATATTGTATGCTTTTAGTACTGAAAATTTACCACTTTATCCACAAGCACCGCATGTTTACAACCCCTGCTGTAGACGCTTCCATATCACTCTTAGCGAAGATTGCGGCAGCACTAAAAAACTTACAGCTTCAGAATAATCCACAAAAAAAACTGGTAATTCTCTCAGCATAAGTAGGTTCAGTTCCAAATTCTCTGTTATTTTTATTAACTCCCTCGTTTCATTCAGGTAATTTTCCAATGTACATGTATAATACTAATTGTCACATTTTTTCACATTACATAACGATTCCTACATCAAAAAAAGACTTTAAATTAAATAGTTGTGAAGTTGAAGATATTTTTAGTGTCAAACAATGAACTTGGAAAATGTTTAAATTCTGAAAAAAGACGAACACAAGTGGGCGGTGAAACCCTTTTTATTCTCCCAAATTCTTCGATAAATTGTTGAATGATTTACGCGTGGCTTTATCATAAGGATTCTGATCCAATTGGCAGACGTCACTAATGGAAGTGATAGAAAAATCACTATTACTAATTCGAAAACTCAATAACATGAGATATAGGCACAAATTGTTTCCACAAAAATTACCGAGGTCCATACCCTAAGAGATGGGCATACATCGAAGGACACCGGGTTAGCCTGGGGGTAACGCACTCGCGGGTAACCCAAAGTTTGCGGGTTCGAGTCCCACCTAGGGCATGGTTGTTGTGTTTGTCCAATAGGGTTTTTTCTATGATTTGAAGAGGTGCGAAATGACCATAGCCGTGGAAGCACCCTATAAAACGAAAATACTACAACTCGAAGGACCCAGACGACCGTGTAACCTTTCTGGAAGTGTATTCGCCGGCTCGCCCAAAGATTTCTGGTCCGAGTATCTCCTCCGAAACGTCTTTTCTGTACACACACAAATTGGAGCACATTTGAACACACTCCCTCCAAATGAACTAATTTGTCAGGGATATTCACTGGATACCTGACCGAAATATGGCAAAGGTCATACCACACTTCTGATAAACATACCAAAATATACAGTGCCATATTTCAGGATTCGGTAGGGCGTGTGTACCCCACTCTTATCCACAACGATCGCGAATTACCCTACGCCGAATCTTCTCGACGACAAATACTGAAACCATCCGGCGCACAAAATTCAAGAAGATATCTTCTGACCCCATTTCCTTCTACCTCTTTCAACCCCATCCCAAAATACTCGTCTGGGAAAGCAATTCCGGCATATAAAACCGCATTGACCGTTACCTCGTGGCGGCCTTTCCTTTCCGACTTCACTCTCCATCTGGAAATCCAACGTCCCGCGACACTCGAAGCCTCTCAGCCTCCCTGTTCAGCGAGGGAGAGATATAAGCAGCCAGTGTTAGCGGGAGAAGGCGGAAAGATGATAATTTGATCCGCAATCACTTGAGTTTCTCTCCTATTGTCACAAGAGGATGTGCGAGGATGACGCTCTACGTATTTGTCCTGCGATTGGCTCAACGTCTTTTCCGGAAGCTGACGGACACCACTCATGCATACCTCTCCGAGATGCGGCTGAGGATTCGACGCAATTACAGTGTATGCCGGTAGTTGGAGGAGCGAATAAATGACGAGGAATCCTAACATATAAGACTCTCTGCCTCCCTCCGATCATTTTCCCACTTTAAAAGGGAATCCATTTCACTGCGAACCTAGACGATGCCATTAAGACAATTACGGCGCAGAATCCCGTAATTTCACTTCTGGATTTACGTTACATGCCACCGGGCCAATAATAATTACGTCAGAAAAACACATTAGTCACAAAAAGTTGAGTCTATCACTGAGACAAAATTTTGTCTAGACATTATATTACATTAACCTGTATTTTAAATTTTAATTTGCGTTTAGAAATGGAGCGGAGTAATATTGGAAATTAGAGGGTTAGTAAATGCTGGTCTGTCTGGAAATTTAAATCAAGATCATGAAGGACTGTGAAAAACGAAGAAGTATAAACAAATAGAAGTTGAGAAAAAGCGAGAAGTTATTGCGGCAAAATCACTGAGGAATGTAATAGTGGCATGTAAGGGAAGTTAAGAGGCAATTGAAAGATAGTAAGGAGAGACTAGTTAAGCGGCTTAAGGAAAATTTAAAAGATATTTTTGTTTCGGGCCTGATGTCTATTTTCCTTTTTTTTACACAGATTTTTTGCACACACACAGAATACACAAAATTTTCCTTCTATAGGAAAGCTTATTTTTATTGAAAGTTCTTACGTTTTCCCGGCGAATGTTGATGATGAAGTTTTCTCGGGTTTCCAACCGGGTCAGGGTGTTTGTAGGCACAGACGTTTCGACAGCGTAGTCTGCATCGTCTTCAGGGTGAGTGGTCGCACCCACCCAGGGAGATAGTTCACTCACCCTGAAGACGATGGAAGACTACGCTGTCCAAACGTCGGTGCGTACAAACACCCTGACCCGGTTGGAAAATCGAGAAAACTTCATCATCTTATTTTTATTTTTTCAATATACTTCTCCCAAGTATAGTTATAGCATTGAAGGTGTTTAGCAATACTCTGCACATTGAACCTTAAACCAGATAAAATTATATAATAATAGCTATATAAGCTATGGTCTGGAAATGGTAAAATAAGATACAAAAATTAAGCACTTTGAATATATTTCTAATGGAGAGGTAAACATTACATTACAGATGAAAAACAATTTGTGAGAAATGATAAATATAAGCAACGAAATTGTTCAAGGACAAATGCAAGAAGTGAAAGAGCTGCATTCACTGTATTCTGCGTTGAGATCGTGGAGATGGCTACGTTTCGCTCGTTACCAAAAACTTCCTCAAGACAAGCTGAAGCATTCTGGTTGAGGAAGCTTACGTACAACAAAACTTGAGAGACAGTTCTTCAAAATTGGATTTCGGGAGTACCTCTGCAGAAAATCTATGCACAAATTCTGTTTGAGTTTACGAATAAGTTTTCTGTAAACTATTAAGTCTAATACTTGCTCTAACGCTTAATCATTGCTAAAAGCTATTGGCGGAAACGACTTCTTCCATTTTTCTCACCATTTACGTTCGTCCATTTTTGTATTTCTCTCTTTCTCAATCTTCCATAATTTATTACAATAACTATCCATATATAATGTAAATAAATTTATAACATCAAATAATATTAATTAATATCTTGCTGCCTTGCAACACCAATGAAAACGTGCGGCATTAGAAATACTAGTACATAAGGGGACATCTAAGAATTTGATAGACTTAAGAGAAAAATGATTGGTATTAAATTAAAAATGACATTGATACAGCTATTAAGAGAAGAAAAACATTGTAGCATAGAAAGATAATAGTTAAACATGACATAAATTTGTTAAGTTTTAACTTTATATATATTTTTTATAATAATAATTATGTGTATATATATATATTATGTGTATATATATATACACCGAAAGACATCTCCATTCTCTCTCCTCCTCATCCTCGCACTCCTCATTTCTACATCCTTCCCAAGATACACAAACCTAATAACCCTGGCCGGCCTATTGTCTCCTCCTGCAACTCCCCCAC
>WURS02386386.1:0-17251 GCA_011762765.2 Rhinocypha anisoptera
GGGGTGGAGGAATGTGTGGGGGTTTTGGAGGGGAAGGAGGGAGGAAGTGCGCATTGCGTAGAGAGAGAGAGAGAGGTGGGGAGGGAAATGCCACAGATCCTGGTGTAGTAATTTGTTCGGGAATGTTTTCTGAAGAGCCATTCGCGCGCTCTTTATTTATTCACGGATGCTAAAATTCAACCTCGTTGTGATGACTGTGACTCGCCTCTTTACTGCGAAGCACATCCTGACGGAGTATGTGTGATAGGTACCGGACAATTCGCGACAGTCTGAACATCTGGGGGGAGACCTAGTATTCATCTTAGGGGACGACCCCGATAGTCTTACCCGTGTAATTGTGCTCCTGAAGAAGAGAGCACTCTTTAAATTAATTTTAAATTGTTTTTATTTTTCCTTTGTTGTATCAACAAATATGTAGGTTACTTTGTATACATTTATTTAATGTGGTAAAAGTATTTATTTTTTTATAAGTATATATAAGTAGACTACATAAGTTATCCATTTTTTACTCACATTTCATATACATTCTAGAGATTTCAAAATGACCTTAGGCGTCGGCGCTCCCTAGTACCTAATACTACTACTAAGAGTTATTATGGCGTGCAGAGAAGAGAAAAACCACCTGGAGCCACTGATTAGGAAAGGAAAGGAATTCCATGTGATGACTTCAACTGTAGTAGGTCGAATGTACATTTTGGCTTTGAAATTCATCTACATCTACATAATACCCTGCAAGCCGCAAGGGAGACGTAGGTTCCATCTTAGGGGACGACCCCCGAGATCGACAAAATGATTCGTGGGCTTACGGGGACTCTGCCCTATCCTACTCACAAGTTTCGAGGTGGTTAAAGGCCTTTAAGGAGAGCCGGGAAGAGGTTCACAACGAGCAACGCTACCGACCAGTCCTCCAAGCCCAAAAAGTCATGAATGAGCAAATCAAAAGTGAAAACATTGCTCATTGTCTTTTTCGACAGCAAAGGAGTGGTCCATAAGGAGTTTGTTTCTCAAGTACAGACAGTTAACGTGGCCTATTACGTGGATGTTCTGGAAAGACTCCGAAAAAGGATCATCAGGATGAGAAAAGACATCTCTGCTACCTGGCAACTCCATCACAACAACGTGCCTTGCCACAATGCGCTATGAGCCCGTGAGTTCCTGGCCAAACACCAGATGCCAATGCTGCCCAACCCTCCCCTATAATCCTGACGTTGCCCCAGCAGACTTCTTTTTGTTCCCTTGGATTAGGACAGCCCTGAAAGGAACCCGTTTTTTGTCCATAGAAGAGATCAAATCAGCCATGACGAAGACCTTGTGAGAGGTCCCCGAAGACGCCGTCCAGGGCGCATACCGGTCATGGCAGAGTCACTGGAAATAATGTGTAGAGTCCAAGGACAGTACTTTGAAGAATTTTAAGTGTTTGTGCAAATCTGTTCGATAAATTACTGAAAAAAAATAATTGCATTAATTTCGGAACACCCTGTATGAAGATATTATGTTTCTTAGATGGGTTATGGTTATGGATTTTGGTGGATTAAAGGTTCATGTGAGGAACGAAAAAGTAATTTTTGCATTTTGTGTGAGCATTAATTTAAGGCTAACTGAATTTTTTACCATGATATTTCCATTTTTCCCAAAAATGATGTACGATTTGAAAAAGATCACAATTAATTCAAAATATCACCAATTTTTTTGTGAAAGGTTATCAGAAAAATACTGAATTTCATTACACATCATTTACAAGTCAATGATGACATGAATCAAATTGATAAGTTCCATAAAATTGAAGTGTCTATTAATCTATTAGGTGAAAGAAGACCATCAAAACTTTTACAATTATTAAAATGTTATCTTCCAGTTAAAAAGTTCGTTTATAATGAACCTTAAAATTTGTTGTACCTATGTTAACTCCTTCTAAAAGTAATAAAATATCATTGCTACCTATGTGCCATCATTCCATTCAAAATGTCAATTATTCTCCGATCTTTTCCTTGTTTGCCAAACATTCCAACTTCAAAATGAGACATCATATCATTGCATCCCTTTCACTTTTCTTGCCTCATTTAAATTATATCTAATAGTGTCCTATAACCACCCGCCATGCAGAAGAGTCTTATTATGTACTTGCCTCCAGTATGTCAACTTGATCTTCTCCAATCTTTACATTCAGATATGTATTGCATATTTATTTATTTTATTTTTCATTTTCCCACGCACGCTCAAGGCCAATTATTGTGGACTGTGTAACAAGGATGAAAAAAATGAACATCCAGGGAACATCCAAAACAACATGCCTAGGTAGAGAATGAAAAGTCTGCCTAGCCAGTATTCAAACCCGCAACCTCCACATTGGCAGATGAGGATGCTACTCGGACATCACAGAGACAGTCAATGTATGTGTATGTATATATATATGTAAATATAGACTACATACAATTAATGTGCTCTCATTACATTCATTGTGTTTGAAAATATTCATTCGGTTTGAAAATTAGCGCAAATCATTGTAATGCACAGTAGTTCTCCTATATCATAGGTTTTTGCAGATTATTCACACCCACCCCCCTTTTTGTGTGTGTGTTTTCCTGCATTAGGTCTATTATTCTCTATTTTCATCTATCCTCATTGCATTCATACTCATATTTTTTATACAGCTGTCATTATCCCCATTCTTGAGTTCCTCCCAATTTTATTCTACTGACACGAATGACTATCCACACTTAAAAGTTTGAGTACTCACTCATGTTATTCTTTCCATTTATTTTCCAATCATTGATTCTATGTTCCAATTCCTCCTCTTTTATCCATCTCAATATAAAGTAAAATTTCACTGCAGCTAAATAAAGATTAAGGCTTGCAATCAGTTCTACGAAATTATGAGAATTGATTATTTTGCTCCTTTTATACCAAACTAGTATTTTAAAAGTAAAAAATAGTATCCGTTATCACTTAATAAAAATATAATATTTTATACCATCAAAATAATCATCAGTACTTTGATCGGAAGATTGGTTGACTGCAGCCCTCCATCCTTATCTATCTCCACCTATCTCTCTTAGATCGCTTGGTATGTTTTTCTTTCTAATGTCTCTGATAATTTGCCCTATATATATTTTGTCCCTTGGTCTTCCATGCAGGGCCTTCCCCTCTAATTTTCCTCCTATTATATTCTTCACGAACCCATTTTGCCTCAGGGTGGGTGTCCTCTCCGCCTTTTTCTCCTTTTTCTTATCATGCTCCACATTGACTTAGCTTCCTCCGCTCTTCTGTACACTTCCTCGTTTAAAACTCTTCTGTCCACAAAGTATTCTTGTAGTTAGTAATTGTATCCTTTATTGATCAATAAAAATATAATAAGATTTTTTATGTAATCTAATATATTGCTCTCTATCTCCCACTATTTTTCATGGGTTCTTCTGTCCCTTTTGGTTTTTTGGCTGTAATCATTTGGAATTTTTGGCTACATCTATCAGCTATCAACTAATTTCTCCCAGCAGTCATTATTAATACTATTCATGAAATTATTTCTCTCCATATTTCTATATATGCCACTCCCATCCTTTACTTCTCCCAATATGACACACTACTTCTTAAATATTACTTTGTTATGCCATGTACACTCACCATTTCCTCATACCACTTCAATTCTACATCTAGCCTAAGTTGGCTTTTATTTGCCATGTACTTTACCCTAAAATTATTGTAATAGTCTACACCATCCAAGTCCTAAATATGATATCTACCTTTTCATTTTTTCCAATTGCTTACAGCCTTTTATCATGTATCTAAACTGTAATGGATAAGCTTTTGTCATCTTTTATAATATTACATCTAATGACGATTTTATAGGAACTTACATCAAATGGAAGGTGTACCCACTTTGCACGTAAGTGTGCATCGCTTCCTGCCACGAATCGGTTCACTTGTTTCATCATTGGAACTCTCTTTATGTTTCTATTTCCTGGCCTGTTTATTCTGTATCCTGAGGTATTCGGATCGGTGCTAAAATCTTCAATGGCAGTCCGATTTGCATTGAATTTATTCTGCCAAATTCCATGGAAGTATATTGCATTGGTGAGGACGAGTCTGGTGTCTTTGGATATTGATCCTGAAAAGATTATATTTGTTGTAACATCAATCTATAATAATACTTGGTTTTTTCACTATATCCTTCATCCCAGCAGCTTATTTCTATAATGTTTTCACCATTTGTTTAGCAAGTTGCTGTTCATAGATATTTTTCATAAGTTTTAACATTGATAGTAATAATTTAATATATAATAACAGACCTGGCATACCTCATGACAGTACAGTGAATTAAACAGATTGATTCCAGAAATATAAGCTATTAAACCTCATCAACAATGTATTTTTAAAATGACTTTCATGGGAGCATTTAAAATTTTTCACTGTGCAGTTTTTAAAATTTAGCTCAAGTTCAGACAAAGTAGAATATTTTTTATAGTACTTTTTTACATAAATTGTCCTTTATATAAATTATCATATTCCTCTGCTTCATCATGCAATATTAATCATGGTAAATGATCACTATGGTCAGCATGTTGACTTCCAGAGGAGGTAAAGAATATCAAAGTCATGTACATAGGTTAAATGCAATGTCATCAGTGAATTTTAGAAGTGTATGGAAAAGGAAATGCATTAGACAAACTCTTTCATTCGTTAGTGATACCTTCTTACAATTAATGACTGCGACAGTTATTACTATAAATTAGATTTTCACAATTTTTAAAGTGATGCTGTGATGTGATTTGCAGGTTATGAGTAACTATTATCCCTTTAGAGGCAATATCCAGTAAATGAATTATCAATCAACAAAAGAAGACAATCAGTTATTTTCAAAAGTGGAGAAACCACAATAAAAATTATGTCAATTTATGCAGAATTATTTGAAAATAGCTTCATTAGTTTCAAGTTAAATGGAGTATAATAATTAATTTTTCAAGAAAAAAATGAAATGTAAAGAAAAATTTTCAGCAGCTTGAACATTTCATTCTCTCCCATTTGCCCCTTTTAGGAGGTGGGTGAACTGTATGTGAAGGTTGATAAAAAATGCTACTCATTTGCCTACGAAATTATATTCATAATCAACAAATGATATAAATATTTGAAAAAGATTGGCATACTGGATGAACAATTTGAAGGAAACTCGTGCAAAGCTAAAATTAAATACAATGGTAATACATAAAATTGTAGGATTAATCTGAGATACCTTGAGTTGATTGATTAAGTTCAATACTTAGAGACGACAGTACATTAAAAGTATCTAGAAATTACATTATCAATTAATCATCCAAGCATTTCCTCTCCCTCATTGTTTGCTGAAATTATCCAGAAGTAGTTAGGTGCATGTGGCTTACCTTGCTGAATTAGGTTATTGATTTTTCCATTGGTGGCAGAAGAAACCCATTCATTTATGGCCTGCGTTGATGCCGCACTGTTTTGAAAATCCAGTTTTTGAGCTCCAGCAAAGAATTGTTCAGAAATGTGAGCCACATAATTATGGAAGAGGTCCAAATTTTTTGCAAAATACATTTGGCTTCCAAATTCTAAGATATTTTTAGAACCACCTCGCTGAAAAAAAATTAATTTATCAATCTTTATTATGATTTAAATATATAAATATATTTATTTATTATGAAATGCTACATTATGAACATCTAAAAATTTTTATCACCATAGTTATTTATTATAAAATTTTGAAAGTGATTGCTGGAATGTAATTAGAAAGAACCGAATTATTTCTTGAAATGGTCGGTGTTCACATTTTTCGATATGGTTATATATAGCTACATTGAGGAATGTGAAAAAGTTGGCTGAACACACTATGTAGCTGGACACAGGCTGTGTAGCCACTTCCTCTAGGGAATAAAATTCATTATTCAATTGTAATTGGCATTTTCTGTGAGAACATATAGCTTTATGGCAATTAGAAACAGAAATTTGCATTGTACTTTTTCCAATCTTATAAACATTATTACACATGAATTTTACTCAGCTATCCTATCTCCATGTAACCATATCAATGAAAGAAATTTCTCTAGGGTCAATTTAACTTCTAACAAAGTTCACTGTGGAGGCCGTCAATTGGTGGAATTCCATAATAGAGTGAGCGATCATCGCCGAAACTGGTCGTGCTTTGTAATTTTTTATCTTTTGTGGAAATATAACAGTTATTTAAAAAACCATCACCCAATTTAACTTCTCTTGAAAATAGGAGGGAAATAATGACTGTAATGAATAAAAATTACTCTATGTGAATTTGAATGACCAGATTATTAACCCCATCACTTAGATTTCTATTGTCCTTACAATACAAGGCTTAATCAACAATATCTTCTAAAATTTTGTAGAAAAAATTAAGCAGCCCTTAATTATAAGTAAGCCTCCCTTAATAGTAAGTAATAAGTAAGCCTCCCTTAATTAGACTGATGAATATTAGTAGCATGTACTATTGACCAATTTTTGTTGTTCAATTAAAGATGTGACACATATAATTAGGTGGTCTAATTTTGTGATCCATATACTGATGCACAATCCTCTTTTGATTAGAAGTATTATATTTAATATTGCATGTACAAATGTTTTCATGTTTATTACTCTTAATAAAATTAATAAGAACTTGAACCCTTTATTAGATTTCAGTTTTGCTGTTTACTTTGTCACATGCCAAAGAACTGGTTGCATATGACCAGATAAAAAAATAAGCTAAAGTGGTTAATGACTTGCTAGAATTGTGGTGTTTAATGTATATTTGGTTTGATGAAATGTTACAAAATCCAATGATGCTCTGACTTATCTAATACTTTGAAACTTTGGAAATACAGACTGACCCTCAAATTCCTTACATTTCTCATGAGCACTTTCCTTCACTCTCAATATTCAAATAGACATGTTGTTCCTGCAGATAAATGTTTATATTTTGAATGACTACATTGAAAAATGATTTATTGATATTGTCATACTCTCTGCTTAAGGTCTCTGATGACTGCACTGTAAATTTGATCATCTGTTCTCGTTGGCTGTGGAGGATATTTCAAAACCTCTCTCAGCTCCTGTTTTGTTCCACCAAGAGCTCCAACTTCAAGCATGGCAAGAAGTGTGCTCACGGATATAGGTGAGATTATGAAATTTCCATTTTCATTTTGTAGTGTATCCTGGGTGAATAAAATAATTATTATAATATTAATAATTTCAATTTTTTCAAATTGGAAAAATGCTAATAGTAGATGATTATACTTGTAGATGATATAATACATATGTTAAAGTTTAATGGAGACCACAAAAATAAAGACTAAGACTAAAAAATGATTAGGTACTATCAACCAATATCTTTAACCAATTGCAATGGATAATTAATTACCTGTAGCAACTTAAAAGAGAACTCATTTATGGAATTTGTCCCTGGATGTTGTGCTTTGGCCCCTATGCCTAGGAGTAGCAAAACCAGTCCTGCACAAGCTAAGACAAAAGATAATGGGAAAAATTAATGTATTTAGTAAATATTAACCTGGAAAAGAATATTAAAATTTAATAAAAAAGAAATCTGACAATTTTGTAAATTTGAATTTGAATGTGAATTTGAAGTTATGCTTATCAGTTGAAAGTCCAAGAAATTTTTTAGCATTTTACTAGTCACATATCTTTTTGGGGTCATCTGTATACCATTTAAAAGTAAATGTTTGTTTAGGTGACCAACTGTCCTCCTTTTGTAAGCTCTGTCCTCTCTCGAAAAGTGTCCTCCTTTTCAATATACAAAAGCTGATTTGTAAATCTTTAAATATTTAATAACAAAAATTTACCACAACGATTAAAAAACAGCTTATTTAATTTTATGTAGACAGTAATTTTGTTGTGTCTACAGTTGGGAAGTGAAAATAATACTTTTCAAAAATGAAAACAGTTGTGATTTTCAGTTGTGTTAGTTTATTTATTGTTTGATTTAAAAAAACTCATGATATCCTTTGATGAATTAGTAACCTCATGGACTTCTTACAATTCTTAAGGCTACCTTATATGGTGCATGATATCATTCACATGCACTCACATGATCTCATTGAAAATGATATCCCCCAGAATGCTAGAATCATGAACAGAGAAACCTAGAGAACCTCCTTTTTCTCCATAATGTACTGATTGTATTGCATATTGATTCTTTCCTTGAACTGTGTAAGATTTCGTATTTTCCCGGTGCACAATTCTTATGAAATCTTCAAGAGTTTTCCACTGGGTTAGGCTTTCGGCTGCCTTTACTTGAATTGTTGTCATACAAAAAGATGTTTCTTGCCATGTCTGAGACTATGTGATGTCATGTAGGCTTACTGTAATTGACAATTTCTGTGTTGCTTGTCAACCAAGAGGTTTAATAAATTGAATCGGTACCCCTTCCATCTGCTTTACTGCCTCCCTTCAGATCTCTTCTTACAACAAACTTCCCAGCCTCATTGACTACCTTGTCTCTCTATTAGATTCAGCGTAATTATACTCCATAAAAATTCTATTTACTCTCATCTTGCCCCACTGATGGCACATCCCTATGCTCACATGATGTGTGTGTGTGTATATATATATATCTGTCTATTATATATATATATATATTGTTCAAATTGCGATTGTTCAAAAAACATGTCTATTTATGGTATCTTGAAGTGAAAGAGTTTCTTTATAAATCACATTATTTTGAAAAATCAAAGTAGATAACTTTTTTGTTTCAGATAGTGCTTTTATTGTTTACACTGTAACTTTTTCATATTTTAACCATTTGAATGTGCTCTTTTTTTCTTTGAAATTTATATCCTGATGTACAAACGTTATGTTACTTTATTTCCTTTTCTCTGAGGCATAATAAGATGTGGTTTTCTAAAAATAACCCCTTCAAAAACTTTGGTTTTCTGTGCATCTGCACACATCATTAGCTTGTGATTCAAAAGTGTCATTGTGGTTATAGTTAGCAAAGCTTTGGAATATCATTGACAAGATGAAACAGCTTAGGCAAGACAATGAAGAAATCAATGATTGAATTTAGTGGAGCTCAATCATTCGTGAATTTTGCAATTTTTGTCAAATTTTGAATTTTGTTTTGTTTTTTTCAGCAATCAGATACATAGTATGTTGCGTGAGACCCCATATCCCCTTCCCTCCCATACATAAGAGAAACAGCTTGTATTCAACAATGGAACAATTTTAGGGACTTGCTTAAAAAGAGAAATCAAGGAGGCATGGAGGGAGAAAGCTCTGAAAGTTTTGACAGTTTGCGCAACAAGGTTTGACAGCAAGTAAACCTTGTTGCACTAATCCTATGAAGTCCGCCTTCAAAAAGTCACGAGTTTCGGGTTGATCACCATTTCGCAGTGTGTTGAGACTGCCATAGGATGCTTCTGATAGGTATGGAGCAATCAATTTGACGACAGTGGGTGACCTTGTCGAACATTCTCAAGTCTTCTTGAGGAAATTAACTTCCACACCCTTCTGCAGTATTTTAAACTCCTTGTGAAGGGGAAGGTCGGTGGGAAACATGTCTGAGTGACACAGAGGGAGTGAGTGATATGAAAGACCAAACAAGAAAGTAGGTATGCCAGTACCATCCATTCTACATCATTGAAGACTTTGAATTACGACATTCATCACCTAGAGGCAGGATCATTTTGCCTTTTTCCACGGCTTCCACCCTGCTTTTGTTTAGAAACCATGGAATTGTAGTAGGTCCTTTTGTTTCATAGGGTGCTTCGATGGCTATGGTCATGTTGCACCTATTCAAGTCATAGAAATGACCAACTTGGATGGACCAACACCCATGCCCTGGGCAGGACTCAAACCCACGACCTTTGCATAGGTCAAGGATAGGAAGATCCTAGTAGGCACAGGTGGCAGGAGAGCAGTGTAACCTTGAGAAGGCCAACAAATGGAAGGTCTCCAAATATCTGGAGAACCATAGCTTCATCCATAACATCAAGGAAAAGAAAGGTCTAGAAGATCTTCATGTTCTTTGGATCACCCTAAGCTGTTGTGGCATATGGAGCAGAATCTCTGCTAGAGAGACCATCAAAGCCAGAATTACGTATTAATAAGAGTAACCTTAAAATACTGGGCAATAGAGTGGTTATAGGGGGGCTAATCGCCTTAAACATCTTCAACAGAAACACGATGTCTCGAGCTGCAGCTGAGAGAAAGGGGATTGGATAGGCCTGATGACGTCTGCCTGGAGCAGGTGCTACCTTCCTTCAATAGGCACAATCAGGTGGTGTGGTTTTTAGTGGGTAGGGGCCGAACTAAAACCCCGGCTGAATCCCACACTTCCCAGGGCCAACTTCCCTGGGAGTGCATAAATGCATTTTCCACACCACCTCCAAGAAATAAAAATTAGTAAGCCAGCGCTAGACTACCCCCAGGCTAACCCGGTCAGCCACAGGAATCGTGATTAACATGAATAGGTAATAGGTTGCTGAATTATCATCAACGAAACTAGACTTTGGCTTAGTAAAGCAGGCACCTTCTTAAACCTTCTACTGGAAATTTTTAAGAGTTTAAATTTTGGACCTAGGATATCTAAGGGCATGCTACCTCCAGTTGTGCAAATTTTAATATTGCAAAAACGGGCTGTCAGGATAATTTCCAATGCTGCTCCTTGAGTAAATTCTGTAAACTGCATTTCATCAATTAAGACATTATGACTGTATGTAGTCAATATGTAATAGAACCCTTATTTATATTAAAGATAATCTAGAATCCTTTTCCTGTAAATGTTCCATACAGTTATGCTGCTAGGGGTCGTAATGTTGAGATGTTGAGTTATTTAGACTGTTTGAGACATATCTCCTACCATAAAGTAAATTTCCGAATGTACAATGTTCAATACCAATCAATCTTAAAGCAGAGAGTGCTAATCACTCGTGTGTACACATCTTAAAGCGATTAGCCCTCTGTTTTCAATTGACGAATTCTTTGAAAAATGTTGGTGATAATCATATATTTTACGTACATATTTTGATGTGTTATTTTTCTTATTTCTGTATTCGACGACATCGAATACGGCGCAAACTATTTTTAAGATGAATAGAAATGAATGAATTAATTAATTAATGAGATCATTAAAACAGTCGACGAAAGTGATTGGTACTTTTAGACATGAGAACTCCTCAGCTGCTAACGTCACCGTTCTAACGATTGGTAAAGTCCACTTCTAGCCGCTAAAGTGAGATCCGAACCAGCACTTTACGATAAAGTGACACCTTAGCCCGTCCTCGTATAAAGTGACATCTATGAAACGGGGAAAGGCATATTTAGTCATCCTAAAGTCCACTTTAGCTCAAAGTCTCGACTATGAATCCGACCCAATTAGTGCACACCTTCCCAAATGAATCTCGGTTCATTCCCATGTGCAAATCCCATCCGTCATTCTATCTAAAAGTCCTCTGCTCTCTTCCCTCAACAGAGTCGTCGCACAAAGAGCTAGAAGGAAAAAAAATAATAATTTATTGCCTATGTAGTGGACGAAAATTTTATTTTTGTAAGTTCAGGTAATGAACTTTCAGTATCCGTTTTCCTGAAATACCGATATGATACTACACACGGCCAAAAATGGCGACAAAATTGTCAGTAATTTTTTTTTTTTCGCATTTCCCACTATAATACCTCTGCTTCGCGGGGAATATGTGTAAGGAAACTGTTCGCCAATAAGATAACAGGGAAAAACTTAGTAGCGCATAGTTGCAGTGACAGAAATAATTTTTTTGTTGATTTTCACAGAAAATAATGTCGAAAGTGTCATGTCGATATTTCAAAGGGAAACGAATACTATGCCGACCGGGTTAGCCTGGTGGTTACCACGCTCGCCGGCCAACCCACAAAGGTCCCGCCCGGGGAATTGATGTTTTGTTTGTCCAGATGGGTTTTTTCTTTGGCTTGATGAGGTGCGAAATCATCACAACCGCAAACAAAAAGAATTACAACTAATACAAATACTGAAGTTCATTACCAGAACTTACCAAAACCACCTAAAAATAATTTTTTTTTCGTCAATTGAATAGGAAAGCAAGAATTTATATAATTTTTTCTTCCCTCCAGCCAACTGTGCGACACCTCTTCGACGATGCCTAACGATTGGCCTGCTTACTCAATCTCAGCTGTGCTCTTTTTCGTCCTCATCCACGCTCCGACAACTCGAAAGCCGGGGAAATCGTACACTCACCTTCCTTCCTCAAGAATCGAGTTAGTTTCGACACCGTACATGCAAAGCTGCACCGAGCGGGTTTTACAGTAACATTTTCTTTTCGCTTATTGCTTGGTCCTGTCGTCAATTTCCTTCGTTTCGTGAGTACTTCCTTCGCTGACGCGGTTCTTCTTCTGGTATTCCAGCCTCCACGTCCTATTTACTTTAACGTGCCGCGCAAACAATTAAAAGCTTCCTGCATGTTTCCGCGTCCTATGCCCTTCAAGCCGTGTAATTAGCCTAGCCTTTCTATTAAAGAAGTGGTAGGCGAGGACGAACTTTACGTTTCAATAAATCGAGGTGTAGACAAGGAAACATTTCATAATAGACGAAGAACGGAGCACTCTTCCAACAACAGATTTATTAAATTTACTTTTTTCCGCAGTACCTACGTTGTTCCTTGTCTGCATGGATATTAACAACTTCCACGAAGTTGAAGTCTGGAATCATTGAATTCTCAAGGAAACAGCTTCATCGTGCAGTGAAAGGTTTCAGTTTTCGATGCGACTGCTTGATCCGCATTAGAATCGGGACGGATAAATTACAGCTATATGCAGACAAAACATTTGGAACTAATGATGAGCGAAGTGACCTCCCGAGAGAGCCCAGACAGAGTGGCGGAGACCACCTTTAAGGACCGAAGATGTTGCAGGTGGAGCCCCTCCTTGCCCAATGGTGTCGTTTGAAAACTATTTTTCGGAACCTCGAGAAATTGATGAGGAGGCAATATATATGGGCATACGAACAACAGGAAACTTCCAGAAGGGAATAATAACATCCAAATCGTTAAATTGAGGAAACTATCTCACGCGTCACTTGGTGGAGTTTATCCGTTAAACAGCGAGGAGATCAGAAAAGAGGCAAAGAATGTTTTTTTTCTGAAGATGACATAATTCGTCGAAACCCAGTTTATAGGACGATTCAACGACTATGGTAATTTCGCACCCCTTCATTAGATTAGAAAAGAGGCAAAGAATGTTTTTTTCTGAAGATGACATAATTCGTCGAAACTCAGTTTATAGGACGATTCAACGACTATGGTCATTTCGCACCCCTTCAAATAATAGAAAAAACCCTGTTGGACAAACTACCCAAGGCGTGACTCCAACCCTCGAGCTTTGAGACGCTCAACCATGTCCTCCAGGTCTGCCACTGCACTCACGGCGCGAGGGTTAAGCGCGTCACGATGCGGTGACCAAATACCTGGTGAGGGGTCTCAAATAACAGAACCTTGAGGTTACGAGCGAAGAGGTCTTCCCTACAGATGAGGGCAACAGGACGCCTGACCTCGTTGACATTCGAGACGAAAAGACATTTAGTAATCGACGTTCAAATAGTTAGCGAACATGCAGATGTAAATCGAATACATGGAAGGTTAAGAAGTATCTAAATAACACCTCCCTCCTGCAGGAGATCAAAAGGAGTAGCTGAAGTAGAGGTGATAGGCATAACATCGAGCAGTCGGAATTGAAATGGAGCAGGAAATACGCTCGAGATGCCTTAGCAGCTGGGATTATCAAGAAACAAGATCTCAAGGTAATAGCGAGCAGGGTGGCAGTGGGAGGCCTAGTTCTGGCAGGAATATTCGACAGGACCACACGAATGAGGACCAGGTGGGAGCGAGCAGGTATGGGTCGGGGGTTTTCTGACCCCGGTCGAGTCCCACACTCCTCAGGGTTACTTCCCTGGGGGGGGGGGGGCGTAACAGCTTTTTCCCACCTCCTCCATAAAAAATAAAGATGGCCGGCGAGTACGCTACCACCAGGCTAACCCGTGCGGCACCTCGTTCATGCTAATTAAAAACTTTCTGTGTAATTTACAAAGGTTTTCTCTTTCCTTATATTAAATATTTCCCTCCTGAGCATGCACCACGTCTTGATACGTAATACAACTACTACCTAATTAATTGCAAGGGCATGTTTCGCATCATAACAAAGAGTAGTTATCAAACATTCCCATCATTCGCACGAGAAAGCAAACACGAGGAATATTTTAGACGACGAGGCGTCGGTATCTGTGGCAATATGAAATTCTCTTAATCTATTATTGACGACAATTTCTCCGGTCATCCTGCTGGCGTCTCTAGGTCAGAAGAGTCAAAAATAGACGACGCTGCGGGGAGGGAATCCCGAAAGCAGAATTTCATTCTTTGAGTCGCCGACAAAATCTGAGAACCAACATATCTCGAGGTGGATTCGATCGAATTTATCACCGCCAATGTCTATGACTTCACGGCAGGATGCTCAATCATTCTAAATGGGTGGGCAGCCATCGGTAGGAGGAAGGCACCTTGTTGCTGAAAGATTGAATCTTCCATTTATATATATAATATGCGCCTTAGCATAATGTTTCCCGTCTTGGTGGGAAGTCCTTGACTGGCCACTTCTGAATTCACCCTTCAGGGGTATACAGGGAAATACGTAGAAGGTGGGAGTCCTTCCCTGCCAGGGAAATTTATTCGATGAAGTACACAATGGCAGAAAGTAACCCAAGGTGGGAGGGAAATTTGGGATGACGGACGAGCGTTTTGTGTCATGTGATCTTTCCTCCCGCGCCAAAATTTTAATCGGAAAATGTTCAACTCAACTTTCGCTACTTTGTCGCCCTTACTTCACACCTGGTAAACCTGTAACTAATCTATTTTTCATATCGCTCTTAAATTCTTTCGGAGGGAACAACGTTTTCATCGACATTCATGGTTAAGAAGGGAAGTAGTCAGGCACGGAATTACGGAATACAGACAAATTCGTGAAGAAATAAGGAGCAAACTTCAGCAGGTAAATATTTTTTTTGACCCGGGCTTCGATTTTAATATATTATCTTCGGAATCTGAAGATGATGCATCAACATCAAAACCCGAGTAAAAATAAATAGTTTTCTGAGGAAGTTTGCTACTTATTTCATCATGAACATTCGTAGTGTTTATTGTGCAAAAGTTGGGCACTTCTCTTGCCAAATAAACCTTTTCCGGAAACAAAAATAACTTAAACCGTAAACCATGCATTGACATTTTTGTGTATCTATTTTCAATTTACATTAATACGCGAAGATTCCCCGGGATAGTATTAAATCGCGACTCGTAATGGGATTAGCTGTGCATTCCTGCATTGCGCTATGCAGAAGGAAGAAAGATGACGTATCATCCATCATTGCGGCAAAGGGCGTTCCTTAACCCAGAACCTGCTTAAATAAAACCTGTTGGTGAATCTTCCAAAGTTCAAGGCTACGCCTGCATGCAGCACTGTATGAATTCCACACCCAAGATGATTTTCTTCCGATGACGTGAAAGAACACGTATCATCCCAACACGGTAAGGTGTTTTCAAAGGTATTCCAGCTTTGCAAACGGCGGGGGTTAATACCAATCAAAACAGAGACGAACAAGAAGGATTAGGTAAGCTGCCAATAAAAATTCATTTTCAAAAATAACGGATAATGTTGGGGCATTGACACAAAGTCGTCGATAGTAGAATGATAAGAATGAGTAAAAAAGAAAATGCTGACAGCGGAAAATAATTTAACCACTGGAGAAAAAGCACTAAAATTCAGGAATGGAGGAAGAGAGAAAATTTAATAAAGGAAATGTAATGAATTTGGCTAAAAGTGAGGAAAGCTAAGGAAGAACAAATGAAGAGTCTTACAAAGTCGCTGAATCTTACCAGTGGAATATTCTGAAAAGAATGCCATTAGGAGAGTACCTACAAGAAAATTCGAAAACAAACATACGCAGACGCACTTTAACGAATGTGTGGGTGCCCACCGTTCGATAGCATGTCACATGCTTCTGGAAAGCGGTAGTACGTACGTGTGATTTGTTCTTAGCAGTCTCAATAATATAATTTATACGTGACGCTCAACACTGACTTCGCAACATAACACTCCCAAAAATACATAGGTGGATACTTTATTCTGCCATGTTCATTGTTTAAACGAGGATGGCATGAAGAGCTTCATGCTTAAGATCGGTCACGGGAATGTGAACTTGAGCCAAGTATTTTTGAAAGAAGTTTAGTGCCTCAAGAATTAAGAACAATAGCTGACGATTCCACTCGAAGGCTGCGGGCCGCGCCGTAACGCATGACAGACTCATGAATAGATGGACCGCCCCCAAGGTGATTTCCATCTTTGCATTTCTTTCCATCGATGTGGCCAAAGATATGGCCCGGTCTTAATTCAGATTTCTCATCGTAATAATATTTTAAATGAGCACCCATTCTCTCGCTCCCACATCCCTTCCATCAACTCACATTAATTTGATATTTCGTTACCTGATTAACTTTGTCTGAAAATTGAAGAAAGGAAATCGTATGCCGAAGTACCAGACAATTATTGCAATTTCTGAGTCAGTATCCTAGCAGTAATTTAGAAAGTAAATGTCATGTACCCTTAGTCACGAAACACAAACCCGGAACTCGGGTGCAATAATTGACTTATGTTGTTAGATCAGGCTGAATTTACGTCGACTTTAATTTGCTAAATCAACAAGGTGTATATAAAAGGAAATTCCGTCCATTATATATGATGTTTAGATAAGCGACACACGCTCACATAATTAGTAAATAATATTTTTTTTCTCAGAGCTACCCATCTGCAACATGCATGCCTTCTCTGAACCAACCGTATGGTTATCGTTTCATAGTGGTGAACGGTGTGAAAAAGGAAATATGTCAACGGAATAAAAAAACATTTTTTGAAATACAAGAGTGTAAATGCAGATAGGATTGATATATGGTGAAGTTCACGAAAAATGATAACAGTGTGTACATATATATATACTTCAGGAAAACTCAAACGAGCAGCAAATACGCACACACTTCATACACACACAATAAAAGACTAACATAACAAGAAATATTTCGTATGTGTGTTCGTATGCATATATATATATATATATATGTGTGTATGTGCGTGTATATATATATATATATATATGTGTGTGTGTGATTATTTCTATATCGAGGAATTTGGCCAATTACAACTCCAATTATTCCATTGCCGACGTTTCGATTTATTTATAAATCATCATCAG
>WURS02386497.1:0-17251 GCA_011762765.2 Rhinocypha anisoptera
AAACTTCTTCCTTCCTACTTTTCCTAAACCCTTGAGTAATTCTACTGGTATATTATCCACTCCCACTGCCTTATTCCGCTTTTTGTCCCGCGGGGCCCTTTCGATCTCGCTATCTAATATTTCTGGGCCCTCTACTTCCCATTCACTTTCTAAATCAAAGTTCAAGGGTCATTTTCCAGAGTCGCTTACGCTTTATTCATTCGAGCATAGTCAAAGTATTTAGAAAGATTTAGTTTAAGAAACCAGCTGAGTCAAGACCTTGAGATATCACATCGATATCTGCAGAGAATGATGGTCTTTTATGAACTTTGATAAAAAGTTAATAAAGGCGATTTGCCGCAAAATATATATCCCTGATTTTGAGAGAATTCTTAAGGGACAAACTTACGTTTCCCACATCCCGCTCGTGGACCGATGCGAACCGGATACTTCTTGTCACATTCGCAGATTCTGGACACTGTGTTGCAGACGACGTGCGGTAACCGCGGACTGCAAGCCACTTCACACGGCGACCCCAAGTAAAGCCCAACTTCTGTAACGGAAAGAGATTGGTAAGTAATATTAGAAGCAATTTGCATTTTCTATATGTTTGACAATAAATTTCAGGAAAATATTACAGGAAAAATTAAATGAATATCACATGTTAAATAGGAATAAATTTATCAAATAGGAATAAAATTAAACGTGCGAAATCATGGTCGCATGCAGAAACCCGATATGACGCAAGTAATTACTTTTTATTGTTTTTGAAAACATTTTAAGTTAAAATCCTTTGTTGATAAATAAAAAAGTGTTTTTAATTACCTCATAAAGATGAGAGTATTGAACACAACGACTAATGACACAGAAGCCATTTAAATTTAAACGGTAAATAGTTTTAAAATACTTGTATCTTACTCATAAAATTTATACGAAGAAATCTCCGAATACGAATCTCACGCAGATATTGACATAAAACCGTAAAGTATGGTGGAATGTGTAATTTATCATCTGTCCCGAGGGGAATGCCCTTCTTCATATCTAGGTTGCATTAAGGTTATATTGCAAGGCATTTGAATCGTTCCGTTACCTACGGCCCAATTTATCTAGTCCTGGTTCATTTTACAAAATGGTTTCAAAAGGGGTCTCTCCGGTTTGAGGAGATTTCGGCTGAATTACTGAAGGCTCTCGA
The DNA here is from genome assembly GCA_011762765.2 of Rhinocypha anisoptera. NCBI lineage: Eukaryota > Metazoa > Arthropoda > Insecta > Odonata > Chlorocyphidae > Rhinocypha > Rhinocypha anisoptera. The sequence goes on from WURS02386497.1 coordinate 1,172, forward strand.
TAATGGAGGGGAAAAGACGTGCGGCGGTGGATAATGTGTCGCGATTACTTTGCGAGTGCGGCCTCATGGGAAACCGTGGGAGAAGATTAGTTGGAAAATGAGCGCGGACTCGGGGAATGCAAAAATGCAGGTCTCGGCTGCGCACGCTCTCCTTAGGTGACGCTTACGATATTTGTATTCCGCTTGCCAGTTTTAATCGAAAATCGCATTCCCCTGGATGTCACGTATCTTCGGGATATATGCTCACTTGAGTTTTTATCGCTCATCGATTCCCACTGCGACCCCAAACGGTGACGCCAAGACATAAATTTCAGCGATGACGAGAGAGGCGACGATTTGGTATCTTCCGAAAAGTAGCCCAAGCAAAAAACACTCTTCAAAATCGCACTTTATGGAAAATGCTGTGAAATTGAGATCTAAATTCGGGATTAAGTATTGCTCTTGGTGCAGGCGTTTAAGTGAAACTTTCTCCTTTCACTTTTTTTTTTCATTTCTCCGACTCCATATACCCTTTGCGTAGTGTACAATAAATAATTTAACTGTTAGAAATACGAAGACCTATTGAAATCATAAAAACACATCACAATAAATTTAAATTGAACTGTCCTTGTGATTCGTATTGATGCATATTATTATAGTCTTACCTTATCAGTACAGTAATACTTTGGTTAAATTCGATATATTTCAATTAGGTAATCGTGCTTCGAACAATGGTTTGGACAAGCCACTGTCATTTGCGATATCAATTGATAATTAAACGGGTGGGGATAATTATCATAGTTATTAATGCCCCAAGAGAGCTTGTAACGAAGCGAAACAATGTTGTAACGCTGTTTTGATTCAGCAAGGGGGGGATAGTTGAGTAATTGGCACCCAAACACTATATAGCATTGGAATTTTGGTTATATAGTTAGATGAAGACCGATGTGTTGAAAGATATATGATAGGTAACATGAGTGTAATCAGAAAAAGAGTAGTGGTCACTTGGAAATACGAGTTCCCGTAAGGGATAGAATCTGTATTCGCCATGTTATCGGTGCTAATAGCAGCCTTACCCTAACTCTGTATTTATTATTGATATTTATGAGTGAATCAGATCGAATATTCTATTTCAAAATTAGAAACTATTATCTAAATTGCAGCGACGAATTGATATTCAAAGCAAAGAATATGAATGTGATCAGAATATGCTTTTATTGCATTGTTTGATGTACATAATTCAGGAAATACTGATGTTACATAAGAATATATATATAGGAAAATCATAACTTATATTTACAACGTGTCACTCGAGGAAACTGTCATAAAAATGAGATATTGTTGGAATCCATGGGCGGTGTGAATAACGGGATAGTATTAGAGTAGTATAGGTATCCCAGGTTATTACATTATATACATATACTCGTATAGTCAACCCTCGTTATTGCGCCCCCCCTCCGTAGAGTGCCGCCCTCGCTTAACGTCTTGAAGGGCAAGAGAGCAGTTATTCCGCTATTCTATTTACACATAAAACCTAGATATATTGCCAATTCGCTTATGCCCAGTTCACACGACGAACTTTTTACGATCGTAAGTCACACCACGCATATAGAAGTTTTTTCTGCACGCGTGTGACTTACGATCATAAGTCTCACGCGCGCTCACCATCGTAAAATATTCTGCCACGATCGGGAAACGATGGTTGGCGCTAGTTGTTGGCTTCTTATGAACGCACGTAATAGTTACTATTCAAAATGGAGTCAAAAGCAAGCGAGATTTCAGCAACGAGGAAGCGGAATTGTTACAAATTTTACGGGAGTTAGATATTATATTGTAGACAAAGTCTGTAGAGTTCGAATATATCACCGCTCTACTTATTACAGGCAAACTTCTTCTACTCCTTAAGAATTGCTGTCCTAATCTGCAACGCCAAACGCTGCTGAAGGTTAATGATTCTGTTTCTATTCAAATGATATTGGGCGTAGTTCTGAGGATTCAGGAGATATTGTGTGGAAACGAAAGATCATAAGGAAACACAAACTGGGCAAATTCCACAAATAAAGATTTTTATTTCGACCTAGGTTTTGCTAGTTACAGCATCATCAGGTGACCAGTTATTTGGGCGTAGTTGTTGAGAGTGTAATACATTTAAATTGTTCGGTAACGCATGCGTGGTAGTGTTTGTGAGGGAGTGCTATCGTGGGGTAAACCTCAAGTCTGTGGCAAGAAGTTTGTTTTGAATCACGTGGTGAAGTGTTACACTTGCCGGCACCGCGTCGATGTAAAGAATGTATATCTAGGGACAATAAAGCCTTATTATTATACAATGGAACAAGTATTCTCATTTCCAAGGAAAAACTAACTGTAGCATGTTATAAATACGCCTACAAGAGCCTCCGAGAGAGAAAGCTGAAAAATTCTACATTGTAAATATAACTACTTCGCAAAAAATCTAAATGGATGTAATTTGAAGATAGGTCTAAAAGGTCTGTGATATCAAGGATTAGTTTAGGATAATGTTCAGATTGTGCAATTTTGTTTAATGTTTTCTATCTTTTTCTCTCAATTTGTAATTGTATTTATGCCTTATATGCATAATATGACAAAGTCTACGGCTTTTTAAGCCCCTTCGACCCAATAAATAAATAAATAAATAAATAAATATGAAGTTTCTCCACAGTTCCGAGTCTTAAAATTTTATTGAATCTCCACAATTCATTAACGTTACAGCAGAGGGCACTAGCTTCTACGAGCGCAAGAGATCTTTATGTGGGAATGCAAATTGGTTATATCCGCATCTTAACATTTATTTAACACTGGGCATTAGTGACAGTCATAATTTTCTCAATAATTTAAACAACCTCTTGGTCTTTTGCAGCACAAACGGGAAGGTGAAACAGCGGAATTTGACAAAACAATGCTTCTGAGAGACGTTATAAGTTGTCCAGCATCGATACATGTGAAGTGAAGGATTTTAATGATGAAAATGAAACTGGCATATATTACCGAATACAACATGATTTTTTAATGTTTATTTCATTGGGACCAGTAAAAGGATGTAATAAAGCTAAGGACAGGATTGATCTCCTCTTTTGAGTAGATGCAGATGGGAGTGATGATAATACAGTTACGGAAACTGGAAAAGCCGTTCGTCCGATAAGATTCTGAATTTCAACCCCGACTTTTTTATGTCAACTGGCGGCATAAAATACTGATGACGGATGACTGCAGTTGAATTTATTTTTTGGCTTAAAGATATCTACGGATCGAGGAAACTTTAAAACGAGAGGTTGGCAATGCACCGCTCATAAAACAGGAAAATTGAGCAAAGTAATAATTGAATTTATCTTTCCCAATAACTCCAGGATGCTTCAATCTCTACAATTATCAAATTTTTCAATGCCCATTACAGACGCCATCAGGTAAAACACATCATTGACTCCATTAATAGCGATCAACTAATCCCTAAAAGATGCATTATGTATGATCAGTCGCTCTTGGGAAAAATAGCAATCCGAAACAATTGGAGTCGCACTGATTTAAATCCACCTCTGCAAAATCCTGTTCTAAATGAAGTCATTCCATGAGAATTCAAGATTTATTTTTTCTAATTTCAAACTCGAGTGATTTTGGATCATAAGTTCCAAAGGTGCAATTGGTTCGGTGAAACTTGTAAAATTTCCAAGGGTCATTTTTTCAAATATAAGTAGCACGTAATCTACGGTCAAAACTTTCGCGTTGTTGTTGTATATGAAATAACTATGCAAGAGTTTTTGTCTGCGGATTACGTGCTACCTACATTTGAAAAAATGATCCATGGAAATTTTACAAGTTTCTCAGAATGTTGGCGAAGACTAATTAGTCGGAATAGGTTTTCTCCGGAAAAAATTGATAAATGATGGGATTTGGAACACAGTTAAAAAAATGATTTGAAAACTTTTTCATCAAAAGGGAGTGCGGATCTTATTTATAAACAAAATGGCACTAACTTTAAAATTATTAGCGCAAGAGAAAAGTTTATATTAGGCCCTTGTAAAGGATAAAAAGACAAAGAGAATGTGTGGTTACACGATAAATTTGAACAAATGGTTTATTGTAAAAGTCTGAATAAACAAAACAAATGACAGGATTTTTTGGGGCAAAGTTAAAATAGGTCAGTAATCTAGTAAAATAAAGACATTTTAATTTCTAAATGTTCTCCATATTATGAATTCCAAACTTAAATAGTTTCTGCAAAATTTTGGAATGACGAGGATGATGGCAGCAGCAATCTGCCATGAGCAAGCAAAATTATCTATAAGTTAATCAAGTGAAGACATTCCTTCAAACAAACTGCGGTGATGGATCAAATCATTACTGTCAAAGACCTTATAGACAGACTCGGGGAAAAAGGAGAAATAATCACTCATTTCAGATTTTTTCAAAGCCCATGAAGGTAAATAAAAAACGTGTTATAAACGATACAGTTCTTTCCATCTGATCTTTAGTGATGCATGCCTAAGGTCGTTCCAATGCACATTTTCTTTGTTAAGTATTTGGCATGGGAGATGATAAGTCCAACCAGATGACATCTCTTCTGCTTCTTGAAGTAATTACGGGCCCGCAAACATTAGCTGTGTAGCCCAGGAAACAGCAAAAAACATCGATATTTTCGACTTTTTGAATGGGACCTGTTTTACGTTTAGGCGGGGGGCGGGGGACCGAAGAAGATCCCACCGACACGTTTGAAATTCGAGAGTCGATGTCTTTTCGGAGTTACGAGCATCCAAAGTTGGGCTAAACAGGTTTTTTAAATCTACAAGTAAAAATAAGACTTTAAGAGTATAAAAGCTCAAATATAATTTGTAGGTAATTGAAAGCCCTTTAAATTGAACCGTAATAAGTTCAGTTTGATTAATTAGTTATTGCAAATTAAACGAAAAGCCACCCAAAACGGCCATTATTTAAAACTAAATTATTTATCAAAAAAGCAACCCTTTAAATGTTTTAATCATTTTTAAGGGTAGCCTTTTTAATCCTAATCGATTAATATTTTGCAAAATTCGACTGGTTAATTTGTTTATTAAACACTATATGTAAATGTTGAAATCCATAACTTCTGTTTATTAACATTTAGGGTCAATTTCAAATGGATTCTCTTCTGAAAGAGTCATATTGTTAATTGTTAATAAAAAATAAATGAAAGTATTAAATAATTACTTGTTATTTATTGCTTTTAAAAAGGGGGGTACTTTTTATTTATAAGAAATAGGAGCCACAGCGTCTCTCGTACTTTGTACGAGTTTTTAACTAAGATATATCGAAATCTGGCTTTAAAAATAAAGATTTAAGAAAAAATAAAGTGTTCTACGAGTCATTAGACTCGAGGTAGGATTTTTTCTTTAATTCGTTGCCGCATTGTGTATAACAATAAATAATATGAATATTGAAGAAAGTTAAGTTAGGAGCTGGAGAATTCTATTTTTAAGAGAGATCGCGTACAGATGGTTGTTATAGACGGTGTCGTCCGAAAGTGTGTCTCGTCTGGTTTAAGGAGGAGTTATCGGTCCCTTATTGCTTCTCTTTACATTACCGACATTACTACTGAAGTCAACAGTAATCTTCGCCTCTTTACTGATGGTGCGGTAGTGTTCAGGGACATCTTCAATAAGGCAGATAGGGACTTAATGTCAAAGGTGCTAGAGGTGATACAAAACTGGTGTGAGACATGAGGGTTAGAATTGAATTTCAAAAAGGGTGTGACGATTAACTTTAGGAAGAAGGCCAGTACCAGAATATTTTTGCAGCGTTAAGGAAACAAATTTAACTAATGTAGAGTGTCGTGTTTAGGTGTTATGATAGCTAAAGATCTGTCGTATTTTTAGAAGATTTACATTGCGCTTATCTTATGCATTGAGCAGCCCACGTTACGCATGTAAAGAAATATTCTCTATACACAGCCTAATGTGGAATAGCATTTAGGAGAAAATTTTAAAAATCCAGCACTAAACTTGATTAAAAACTAGGAATAAAACAAGTCTGGGGCAATATTTTAAGCATTTGTAATGTAATTGTTCGAATTTTACACTCAATTTTTAGTTCAAATGGTGTAACCAGATCCAAACTTCTTCCTACAAAGACGAGGGAACCAGTCTCAACGGCATGAGATTTCGTTTCGTACCTACCAGCTCGAGTTCAATGACCAATTCCCGATTCCTGAATTAATATTTGAATATCATGGGGATTTAATTTGCAGGATAATTATTGTAACATACTTTGCATTCCAGCATCTTTTCTGAAGAATATAACAGGATATTTGGTCACTCGTGTTCATAAAACAACTCCCTTGAAATAAATGTTACACAGGTGTAGGACAATTATAGTTCTCCGAGTCATACATAAATATGAGCCAATCGTATTGGTATTTAGTGACGAGAAATCGAATTGCAACGATTTACATGGCAATGTTCACCTTTGGCATCCCCGTAATTCGAGGTAATACTGATATGTTAAACAATATTTTTATTCTAAATTCGACTGACTTTATCAATTCCTTCATATAATTACGACTATAAAAGTACTGATTTTCAAAACCTTTCCAGATGTCAACCTCAAAATATTCTGCACACAAATCAGTCTGGTCATATTAGTTTCTGGGGTGCAATGACCTGGCCCTTTAGTGAAAACCTCAGCAAGGATGAACTCAAGGGATTACGTCAACATTTTACGGACAGATTTACTTCCATATGTTTATGAAGTAATTCCCAACGGAGAGGAAATTGTGTATGTTCACGACAACTGCCAAATTCATAAGGCAGATGTGACTACATTTTTTTTTAAGAGCACCCACCCATCAATGTTCTATCTTGGCTAACTAAATCGCAAGATCTCAATTCTATCGAGAACCTCTGGGTTTGATAGTCCAGGAGTGGTCCTAATGAATTAACCAAAGGTAAAGTAGAAGCCCACGTCCGGGATGTGGGAAACTCATTTTCATGGCGTCCCGCATTATTTTATCACTCCGCCACGAGACCTAGCGCACTCTGGGAACTACCATCTTCATGATACACTGAAAGAATTTTGCATGCGTACTTTGTGCTAGTCAGTGCTAGTGTTTCATGTCCACTTAGAAGAGAAGTAGAGAAAAATTTGCACAGCATTGCAGTGCAAGTATAGCACGGTTAATTGCAATATTTTAAGATTGCGAGCATTAACGATCACCGCAAAAGACAAAAACTATGAAAATTTAACATGCGCAACATTTATTTCCAGGGAGTTGTTTGTTGAACATGAGTGACCAAATATTCCGTCATATTCTCCGGAAAAGATGCTGAAATACAAGGTATAATACAATAATGTTCCTGTAAGCTGTTCAGCATCATTCATCGTTTCTATAATGTGTTTTTGAGTGTAATATGGTGAATTACTTTGCAGCTTACGCTGCAGGTGCTACATATTCAAATAGTAATTTATAAAACGGGAATCGGTCATGGAACTTCAGATGAAAATAAATCTCAAACCATCGATACTGTGGCTCCCTCAGCTTTGTCAGAAAACTTTTGGATCCGATGGTATCTTGTGTAACAAATTACTTTTTGTTGAATAAAACCATGATTTAATAGTTTGAAATTGTTTTAAATTTTAATTCAGCTGATATGTAAATAATTAAATTCAGCTGGTTTTCCATGATTACATACCATATTTAGTGAATCTTTTCATGTTTGAGACTTATTTAACCTTATAAAATTGTTTTCCAGGAATAGTAAAGTGCAAATTGCAAAGTTGAAATGGCCATTTTACATTGTTTTCCATTTGGAAAGGAACATTATGGGATACATGGAAAAAGAGGAAATGCAGTTCAGTGATGGACAACCAAATAAGTGACAGACACAGGAGGAGACTTGATTGCTAATGAAGCCGACAAAATCTTAGATAAGTTGAGGAAATCATCAAGTGAAATGGAGGTACATATCAGGTAAAAGTACTCAATTTTCTAAATAAAGGTGTGATAGCAAACTAAAGCCAGGTGATATAGTTTCATGTGTAAAATAAGGTTAATCCTGAACGTAGTGATAGTTGATTCAGTTCCTTAGAATCAGAGGCAAAAATTGGTTGTGTAAATCTTCCAGAATTCTTAAGTCAAAACACATGATCCCTCAAATATTGAATTATCTGCCCTGCGTTGTATATTACAATGCTCTGATTCAAACTTTACAATATAGAGGCTCATGCCCTATTCCAGACGTAAAATTCTCTTGAATTAGAGAATTACAATGGAGGCATTTTTTGGTTTATCAATTGATAAATGAGAAAACTGGTGTTATGGACTAAAAATTTTTTATCCAATTTGAGGAATCTTAGACATTAACTTTAGGTACCTACATTAAAGCTTTGCTTGCTGTAGGCATAATATTCAGCTATTTCAATTTACTTGATTTTTTCTGTGTGCATAATACTCTTTTAAAAAATTCATTTATAGTGCCATCATTAAAAATGTAACTATAGTGCCAACTTCATGTCTTAGTTCCACATCCTGACCTTGATTCACTATCATGGTACACATTTATAATTTTAAATGATATAGAATTTCAGCTTTTACTTTGAGATGATGTAATTTGTATAATCACACCAAGCATTTTTGTTCAACATGCCTCAGCATGGTATCTGGCTCTATTGTTCTTCCGTTGGTGGAAAAGTTAAAAGGAAAAGCAGCATACAATTAAATGATGAAATATTCTTTGTGAATTTAATAATGCAAACAGTGAGTAAGATATTTCAGCAAAGATAAGTTTATGACCCACAGGATAATAGTGCAAAAGGTAATGTTTTTGTGGAAATTTAATTTCACATTTATTTCCAATCACAATTTGTCACATGTACATCATCATATTTTATCGGTTTGCAGTTACTTGGGGCTGATGGAGTGAAATTCCAAGTAAACCTGATGAAACGAACTGCTGGATGATGGGGACATGTGAGAGGCCAAATTAGAAGGCAAAGGCCTGCAGGTGCTAACTTTAATCGAAGGCAAGCAAGAAAGATGTCAGCATAGAGATGGTTTGCTTATAGCGATTTTTCTCCCAACATTCAAGCATTTTATGGTTTATATATAGTATCGTGAGAGATAGTTTACAGAGATCAAAAAACGTCAGTTTATCAATTTGTTGCAGAATTTGAACCTCTGTTAAACAACGCTACAAATAATTTAATTATTATAGGTGATATGAATGTAAATATATTGGTATCCAGCAATGACTCTGACCAGTATACCAACCTTCTGTGCTCCTACGGGTTGACTAGTCTAGTTAACGAACCCACTAGAATAACAAAGCAAACGTCTACATGCTTGGATCATGTGTTTGTTCAGTTCTACAACTCCTATAAGTATGAGTTTTATACTGATGTTATACATTTAGCAATAACCGATCATTCATCAACATTTCTGACAATTGCACACAATTACACCAATAAAACCAACAAAGATAATGATTACAATTGCTCAGAAGCTATTTATAGCTGTCATAAGCTATTTAAGGGTAAAGTGGAACAATCAAATTGGGACTTTGTATATAGAGAGAATGACGTTTCCAAAGCTATGGCACTACTGATAGCTAATATTAAAAACTGTTTGAAGGCTTCTGAGTGCACAAAGGCACCGCAGTGTAAAGTAATTAAACTAAAACCTTGGATGTCTAATTTCCTGCATTAAAAAATTGAGCGAAAAAATTATTTATTTAACAAAGTTCAGCATCACCCAAGCAATACAAACCTGAGAAAGGCTTTTGTAAAGTTCAGAAATAAGTTACGTACAACTTTGAGAAATACTGCGAATGGATACTATATGCAACAATTTATACAGGTTAAAGGTTACTCAAAGGAGCAGTGGAGTGTGCTAAAAGAATTAACTAGTGAAAAGCTCAAAACTACTCCTAAATACAAGCTAATAATAAATGACCTTCTCACTTCTGATGCAGAACTTTTAGCGAAGGTGTTCAACAATTACTTTATTAGTATATTTGAAACAACCAAAACTAATTTAATTGTAACTCCCGATTATTTGCCCAGTACCTCAACTATAAATCGAAGTTGTTCTAACTCAATTTTTTTTAACCAGTAACGTCTCCTGAAATATTGAAAATAGTTAACGCCATTCCCTCTCGAAAATCCGCCGGAGTTGATGGCATAAATGCAGGACTCTTAAAAGTAATAATATTTGATATAGTGGATGTACTTTGTCACATCTTTAATTTGAGTTTTGCAAATGGCAAATTCCTGAGCTTACTGAAAAGAGCTGTTGTTATCCCTCTATACAAAAAAGGCGATCGGCGTATTATTCATAACTATTGACCAATTTCGTTGCTATCCGTTTTTGCTAAAGTGCTTGAAAAACTTGTTAAAAAGAAATTACTGTCCTTTTTAGACAAATGTGAATATTCTAGTAACAAACAGTTTGGGTTTCAGTGTGGGAAAGGTACAGAAGAAGCATTGGAACATTTTATGACACCCATTTATGCTATTAACTGTAATCAACGCACTGCTAGCCTTTTCGTTGACATAAAAAAAGTTTTTGATACGTTAGACCATAAGATCTTAATTGTTAAGCTTAGGCAAGCAGGAGTTCATGGCATCCCTCTAGAATGGTTTAAGAGCTACTTGTCATCACGCTCTCAGTGTGTAAGGATAAAAAACTATTACAGTGAATTTCAGTCTATATGTTGTGGTGTGCCACAAGGCTATGTGTTGGGACCCATTTTATTTTTTATTTTTATTAATGGCTTATGTGAATTTAACTTCAAAGGTAGGTTAACTGCCTTAGCAGAAGATTTAGATTTCAGCTATGAAGGCGTGAATTGGGAAGTAGGGCAAAATAACATGCAATCAAATGGAAATTTTCTTAGCAAATGGTTTTTGCTAACAAACTGCTATTAAGCGAAAAAACTAAATTCCTATGTTTTAATATTTGTAATCGCTTTAATAAAACCTGGAATGTGGTGTATCATTCCACCAGATTGTATTGAAATTGGTTGTAAAAGTTGTATCGTATTAGAGCGTGTTACTGAATACAAATACTTAGGGGTTTTCCTGTATCAGTATTTAAAATGGTAACGTCACATCAATACTTTAACGACTCGCTTGAAATATTGTAAAACCAAAATTTATTTTGCACGTAATAATTGTCCTGTTTATTTTCTCAAGGTAATCTATTATGCCTTAGTACATTCTAAAGTAAATTATGGTTTATGGTGCTGGGGTAGTGCATATCATAACTCAATAAAAAGGGCAGAATGTGCACTGAAAGTAATTGTTAGAGTTATAGCCCGAAAAGGTCGTTTTGAAAAGTTGTTTCCTATCTTTATGAATTTACGTCTACTACCTCTTAGGCACCTGTATGCATACAAGGTACTAAAACTTTTCTTCACTCGTAGTGGCAATTTCCCAAAAGTTTTGGAAAAACCTCATGCGTACGCCTTAAGAAATAATTTTTATTTTGCCTTTCCGAAGCTGAACACAACTTTATACAAACGGTGTTTAGTTTTAGTCGGGCCAAAGGCAATCAATATGCTACCTAGTAGTATTAAGAAAATAAAAATCAGTAGTTTTTCCAGTGCTGTAAAATCCTGGCTGCTTAGCAAAGAGGATGTAAAATTTATTTTTCTTTCGTGAGTGACTTTATATACAGATCAGGTGCATCAGGTATCCATATATTGTTTGTTAATGATTTCTGTGAATATTAATGAATCATCACCAGTATTGTTTTTTAAAGGTGCCCCACCTTCAGGCAGGTTGCCTTTGAGGTCATCTAAAGCTCCGAATTGGTTTTAAGTGATGTATTATAACATTGTTTCTCTATGGAGCAATATATTTTTTCTTTCTTTCTTTCTTTCAATTATTCCTTAGAATTCAATACTTTGGTGTTGGCTCCTTTGACATCTGAACTAGGGTTTTTGTCCTTACGATCTCAAATATTTCCTGTAAAAATTATTTAGTAAAAATTGTGTTGTAAGTATGACCTTCGCGTGTTCCGCGTTTGGAAATTCGGATGAGGTCCTTTTAACATTAGAAATGACATTACACCCTCTTTTGAAATTGTTAGTCAAATTGAAATTGACTTGTTGATTAACTACTGCTTCTTCTTGTAATCATATTGTGGCGTAATCACATTCTTCCAAATTGGAGTACCGCATTATTTGAATTAACTATTACACTCCCTTACGTTGAAAATTATTTTCTCCCTTTTAGGGTTGATTACACCTTCTTTTTTAAGATGGATTTGTTTTTCCGCGTGGTTGGCCGATTATTGGTAAAATATTGTACTCTCTCATGACCTTAGTCATGTCAAGTCAAGTCACATAAAAATTCAAATATGTATTACAATTCTTTCGGCGGTGCTGCAGTAGAGACAGCAAATGAAGCGACGCATATGAGCTTCGTAGTTTATTCCCATGCAATGTAGCTTAGTTTTAATGAGCTACAATCTCATTGAATAGAAAAATGCGACGGCTCTAAGAGTTGAACATGAGTTTTTAATGTGCGAACTTTTTTTCATCGTGTTATCTTAATGTGTAATGCACTTGTGGTTCATGTTTCATTGATATGACTCCAGTTTTGTGTCGGCAGCACCAGTGGCAACCTGAAACATGTCAAGTCGCCTACGGTTAACAATAGACGTGACACTTGACAAGCATTAAGCGATATTGCAATTCTGCTTTAAAATCGTTATCCAAGATACAGATAATGATACGTGAGGTTCTTTCCTATATCATGGCAGTAAAATGGTTAAAATATAAAAAGAGAGACTAGACAATTTCAATTGAAGGTGGATACGGAGCCCTAGTGGAAGTAAAAATTAACACTGCGGATGCCATTATGAGAGAAGATTGTCGAATAAAGTAAAGATCACTATCAGATATCGATTCATCGATGGCACATGAAACCTCGTTGATTACGGAAAATTGGAATGAGACGTGCTGTTGCGCGGTGGATTCCAAGACTGTTCAGAACTGAACCACAGGACGTTGGCATGCTGGCTTGTTCCCAAATTGTTCCTTCGTCCTCCCTATAGTCCAGACCCCATATGACTTTTTTCCTGTTCCCTATTTTCCAGAATAACCTTCGTGGACAGAATTATTAACAGAATCATTGGAGGACGAATTGAACATGTTTCAGCTTGCTACTAATGTACTTGTGACAATACTGCTGTCAAGTTAATGAAACCTCACGGAACATTTATTACATATTGATATAAAATTAAATTTTTGCGCGAATAAATTTGCGAATATAAAAATTTGTGATGATTCTTTTTTGAAAGGCCATCGCATTTCCGGGTTGGTTTCCATGGTAGTGAAACATTCCTACTCGTGTGTTATTGTGACCCAAAAGTATTCAATTTTGCTTTAACGGAAATCCACAACGGTAAATATATTAAAATCGGTTAACTTTCAGGAAATAGGAATGGAACCACAGATGTCCACGCGTTTCAATTTTTTTGACAACATGTCTCATGTGTTGGAGATAGAATTTGACTCCATTTGCGAGCTATCGGGACACGGGTCAAGTTATATTCTCAAAAGAAACTGAAGGACGGGCGACGCACACACAATTCTGGAGGCGTGGTCGTCCCTCACGGAACCCCTTCCCCTCTTCGAACCTCTGTGCCATTATATTTGGCGAATCCACCACTTGGCTCGGGTGGATGTGTGGCACGTGTGGCGACCGAGTTCCTCAATGAAGGACATCGTCCCTCCGGTTGAAGGTTGGCCAGAGTGCGCCTCCGTGATTCAACGCTTTCTGGCGGGGCTCACGATCGACTAAGGTTTCCCCTGATATCTTTGAATATCCTAGCGCATGGCCAAATATGTGTGACAAGACTCATCCCCTCCCTCCCCCAAGGACGAGAGGGAATTCCAAGATGCTTGGGTGGATCAAGTGACCAATTTGACAGCCAGCTGACAGGCTTTGATCTGAAGAGGAATGACGAAAGGTGCCATAAATTAAAGAGAATCAGATGCTATAAATAAATGGAAGGTTTTGCCTACAGTTGACGAAATGCCCCTTCAGCTGAAACTTCTGACTAGTAATAAAAACTGCAGTAAGGTGAATCTTAAAGGTTATCCAAAGGGACAGACGGGCCCTTCGTACTCCTATATTAATTCGTAGTCCTACTATGTAGGACTACTAATTAAGGAAATTTCGTAAATGACTGACATCGTGGAACGCTATCCAGGCATATGCAAATGCGTACATGAGAAATTGTTCACAAACTGCTGGTCGATTCTTTCGATTAAGTTCATCCTCCAAAAATAAATATTATTTATTTGGACCAGGAAACTAAAAGCATCCCTGATTTACCGACACGTTATTCACGGTGGACTTATATATAAATAACAGTTACAAAGGAAATAAAAATAATTAAAGGTTTCTATGAATGAAAACGTCACGGTTTAAGCAACAAAGTTGGCCTATTGAAAAATAAAGGACGAGAAAAGTGAATTTTTTATAGAAAAAAATGTAGCTTAGCAAAGCATATCATCCAGGGTTATAAGATGTCAAAACATAAAAATATCAAAAGCCAATTTTTATAGTTACGCTATAATTCTCCACGAATTTCACTGAAGAAAATGGAAGTCAGGTGTATGGAGGGAAATGCAACCGAAATCTCCTGTATGCTATTGTGAGAGAATAATAATTTTTAGGGTAGAAGATTATCATGAATAGACATGTGATAATACTATGTACAATTACACACATAGCATGGAGTTAAATGCAAAGAAGAAAGCTGAATATTTACATCAAAAAACGTGATATAAAATACACTGCATTGCTAAGTACAGATTGTGTGAATTAAAATAATAATGAAATTAAAAATACAGGGAAGATTAGTAAGAATAGTAGTTGATTTATACTATTTATTATAAATTTGTTTACCAGTCGTAAAAGTCTCAAAAAATGACATATCTACATCTCATTATCACAGGTTTTCATTCCAAATACTGATTTGCATTAGCTCTCCGAGCTATCCTCTGACACCCATGAAATTCTATTATTCTCCATTCATACGTAATGCTTCGACTTTACCTAGGGTACCTCTACGGTTCGACTACGTCCTAAGGCTCTTCCAATTAGTTTTATCGCTCAACTTAAACTGAAATACACAAATCCTATAAAGAGCCAGACATCGTAACAATAATAAAACAAGGAAGACTTCGTTCGTCTGGAAACGAACAAATCATGGAGGAAAACAGAGCGTTTAAAAACTTTTTCACTGGCACACTGAGAGGAAGTAGAAGCAGAGGAAGACCACGAAAGCGGTGGCTTGATGACTTGGAGGCTGACTTAAGAAGACTGGATGTCATAAGATGGAGGGGAGTGGCGGAAGATAGAGAAGAATGAAGGCAGATCGTTCTGAAGGTTTTAACCTCTTCAATTTGAAGATAAAAACCATTTGGATAACATAACAACCATGTCACGGGCGGGACTCGATCCCGAGACCTTTGGTTAGCCGGCGATCGCTTTACTCTCCAGGTTAGCCCGGTTAGCTTCCATCTTCTTATTATTCTCTCTCATGTATATTATTATTCTATTATGAATCTGTCCGTAGTCAACAAAATCATGACTGAAACTTTGTTATTTACTCATCCTCTTTTTTGATCATCCTGAGTTTGTACCCCGAAGTTTGGTGGCCCTCCGACCTATCCGTTCATCTTCTCACCTCATCATATATTCGTAGCTCTTAAGGGCAACATTTTCCATTACCTGTATGTGATGCAGCATCCTGACCAAATCTATGGTTCCTCTTTCTACGGTACCTTCCAATACAGTTTTTACTAAACTGATGTGTCTAAATAGGTTTCCTATTAGTATCTCACATCTTCTAGCAATTGTAGGTATCTTGGACGAGAGAAGAATAAAAGCCTTCGAAACATGTTGCTGGAGGAAGATACTGAAGATCAAGCGACGGACAGAGTTAGGATCAAGGAAGTGTACAGAAGAGCGGAGGAAACTAAGACAATGTGGAGTACGATAAGGAAAAAAAAGAGAGAACACACTCCGAGGCATGATAGGTTGGTGGAGATTATAATAAAAGGAAACTTAGAGGGGATAGACCGAGGGATAAATATATAG
>WURS02386607.1:0-37475 GCA_011762765.2 Rhinocypha anisoptera
GTGGAAGTAGCGTAACTCTCACAGTACAAAATCGTGGATAGCACAATACCAAAAAAATAACTGAACATTAAACATAGTACATAGAACAGAGAAAACCACGACCATATTCATTAATATATAGAAGATTTTATTATTTGGCACTAGAAATTTTTAAAATTGAATTTTTAGCAATTATACTTTGCATATAACTTTTGGTTTAGATGTGCTTCAAAAAAATTTATTTGTTGTATAAATAATTTTTATTAAATTTTTCATTGACAAAATCCGTTCTGAATATATCTTGAAAAATGCAGTGCAGAGAAGCCAACTTTCCTAAATTTATCTTAAATTTTCATGATAAAACTAAAAATAAATTATATTTTAAATATTAATATTGTCATATATTGTGACCAAAATATTTAGAATTTCATTTTTAAATATATTTTAAAGTTTTTTAAAGACTGCAAATTTTAAAAATATTTAGAAATATTAAAAATTAATTAATTGCAAATATATTTCCAAAACGACTGATTCAACTTATAATAACCCAGCATTTTAATTTATACTTTTCTCAATTCATCAGATATACCGCCATAAAGTTTGCTTTTGCAATAATTTTTAGTTTGTACCTAAGCTTGACATTTGCCATTACAAATGGCTTAATCGACACTGGTTACTCAGCACAGTCCGTATAACGTACGACACAAATGTGCTGAATTGTAGCAATGAACATATTAGTTACAATAAAATCTAGGTAACTACGCCATTAGATATAACAAAAATCACGCCACTGGGAATACTTTTTACAGGTAATCACTCTTAGCATTATTCACAGATCTTATAGTTTGCGCACTATTGAAGGTAAAATGTGTGTAGTAAATCTACTTTGCAGATGGTCTGATGGTTTTCGTGTAATTGTCCAAACAAATAAGCTTAGTGTAAACTCTAGTCAAAATCCCACATCGGTGATGATCAAAAAGCCGCTGCAATTATGGGTAAGTTAACCAGATAAAAAAATTAAAATTAAACAAGGAAAAAACTAACATTGGTTTGCATTTTAGCATCATACCTCACCAAGAAAGTTGAGGCTATCATTGGACAAAAGTATGAAGTTACCTTTGCAATTGCATTCGCTCTAATTGGGACAAAGTATAATTTTGCAGAAATACAATTTTGCACTAGCACTAGCATATTCAATATACAAAACCGTTCTATTTCTTTCTGACAACATCACTAAAATATACGCATTGCTAACCTTAATCCTAGGCTTAAAGACACTTGCATTTGCAAAATCTGCATATGCCACTAAAAGTATTGCACCATTTTGTATCAAAACTGGCATTGTATTCCATGTACAAGCTTCCCAAACTTTTGATGCTTAAATAAAATTTTGCTAAAACCAACACTATTTCTATTGAAAACAACAACAACAAAAACAATTTTTTATTTTAATAACTTTATTTTATTTTAATTAAATACTATTATTACAATATAATATAACATCAAAAAGAATTAAAGACAAGTTAAATTAACAAATATTTTTTTGCCAAAAGTAAAAGTGACATGCTATTACAAATTTAATTTATATATCTAATTCAAAGGTGTAGAAGTAGTGCTTTCTTGTGGATCAAAACTAAATGACATTAATCTTTATTTATGTTAATGATATAAAACATTATATTTAGTGTTTTATAATAAATATAGGTCTTATATAGTGTATAATCACTCAATGTGATTAATTCACGAAGCATATGCAAAGGTGTACTTGATTTTCTTAGAGTTATTTTTGCGTATTTCCTGAGCCAAGAAATCTTGGTACAAATAGGCCGCCTCAAGTGCACCGAAAACCAGAAAGAGCAACAAAGAGAATAA
Source organism: Rhinocypha anisoptera (assembly GCA_011762765.2). NCBI lineage: Eukaryota > Metazoa > Arthropoda > Insecta > Odonata > Chlorocyphidae > Rhinocypha > Rhinocypha anisoptera. The sequence goes on from WURS02386607.1 coordinate 1,852, forward strand.
TGAGTCTCGAATGGTTTTTCGATTGTTCCAATAATCCAAACGATCATCTCGAGTCGCCTTGGCATAGATCTTGACTGCCACAAAGCGAAGCAAGAGAATTAGAAGATGAATCTTAAAGATTGTGATTGCAAAGGAGAGATGAAAGCTGGCAAAGTTTGAGAGAGCCATTTTGCCAAATTGTTTTCGCTTTTTGGAAAAATTTCCAAGTTTTTCGGACTGTGAATTTGAGTTTAGCAAGACAACTTTTTTAGTTGCTGGCTAGAATAGTAATGAACAACATATAACAAAAGCAACGCTTAGATATGTAAAAGGTTGCTATGTTTTGAATTTAAAATAATTATAATAGACAAACAAATGCAAAGGTATCTAAGGTAAAAGTTGTGCTAGCTTAAAGGCCAAATATGACGTCAAACAATTATTATTGAAAATTGTATGGCATTTTATGTATGCCAAGTTGTATATGAAATAGTAGGGTTGCTATGTTTTGAATTTAAAATAATTATTATATTATAAACAAATGCAAAGGTATCTAAGGTAAAAACTGTGCTAGCTTAAAGGCCAAATATGACGTCAAACAATTATTATTAAAAATTGTATGGCATTTTATGTTTGCCAAGTTGTATATGAAATAGTAGGGTTGCTATGTTTTGAATTTAAAATAATTATAATAAACAAACAAATGCGCGTAAAGGTATCTAAGGTAAAAGTAGTGCTAGCTTAAATTTAAAACAATTATTATAGATAAACACAAACAAATGCCGGAAAAGGTATAAAATGTAAAAGTAATGCTAGCTTAAAGGCCAAATATGACGTCAAAAAATTATCTTTGAAAAATTGCATAGCATTTTAAGTAGGCCATGTTGTGTGTGTGTATGAAATAGAAAAGTTGCTATGTTTTGAAGTTAATATAATTAAAATAAACAAAGGTATCCAAAGTAAAAGTAGTACTATAGCTTAAAGGCCAAATATAATGTCCAAAAATTATTTTTGAAAAATTGCATAGCATTTTAAGTTTGTCAGTTGGGAGTGTGTATATGAAATAGAAAGGTTGTTATGTTTTGAATTTAATATAATTAAAATAAACAAAGGTATCCAAAGTAAAAGTAGTGCTATAGTTTAAAGGCCAAATATAATGTCCAAAAATTATTTTTGAAAAATTGCATAGCATTCTATAAATGTAAGTTGAGTGTAGGTGAAATTTAAGGGTTGTTATGTTTTGAATTTAATATAATTTAAAAAAATAAACAAAGGTATCCAAAGTAAAAGTAGTACTATAGCTTAAAGGCCATATATAATGTCCAACAATTATTTTTGAAAAATTGCATAGCATTTTAAGTATGTCAGTTGTGAGTGTGTATATGAAATAGAAAGGTTGCTATGTTTTGAATTTAATATAATTAAAATAAACAAATGTATCTTAGGTAAAAGTAGTGCTATAGCTTTAAGGCCAAATATGACGTCAAAAATTATTCTTATGCAAGTATGAAAGTTGTATTTAAAGTGGTGCCATCTAATTGATATTCTTTAAAACATTTTAGAAAAAACATACTAATCTGATTGACTTATACCTTACCTTACCTTACAGATCAACTAGCCTTCTAAGAAAATTAAAAACCTGATTAATTAAATTGAATTAAATAATATCGAAATTGTTCATAAAAGTATATCAATAGAAAACATTGATAACATTGATGAGAAAGGTGGAGAAATTTAAGTAAAAAAGTGATGCCAAAAAACTGCGCTTTTTAGTCTAAATTTTGGTTTTAAAAATTTCTATAATATTCTTTATGTCATTCAAAAAATCAGAATAGGAAGAATTGAATATAAAAATTTGAAAGATGCTAAATATTCCTAACTCTCCCAAAATTAATTATAAAGTTTTGGTTTTTATTAAAACAATAAGGTAAAAAACTAATTCAAATTTAATTATAATACAACTAATTAGTTTTTTTAAAAATTTTCATTGTTTTGATTGTTTTTTACACTACAGTTTTTGTAAAAAACCAAAACTTTAGAATCAAATTAGGGACAGTTAAAATTATTTGGCAGCTTTCAAATTTTCATATTCAATTCTGCATATTCTAAACTTTCAAATGACATAAAGAGTGTTAAAGAATTATTCCTACCAAAATTTAGGCTAAACTTGACATCACTCTTTCTGACATTTGACACTGACAATGGTAAAACATTGATTGTAGATTAACGGAACACAACGCACACCGTCAAAAAAACAAATCTAATCAATTTCAATCAATTGTGTGAAGAAAGTATTCAAAACAAATTTAAAACCAAGACCAGAACACAGAAATTTTCACACTGTTGCATTTCGTGTTTGTAAATTGTTTGTAAAGTTTTTTGCTTCATTGTTTAACTTTGAAAACATTTTTCTCATTAATTTTTTACACTATAAGCTTATGTTTGATATATGTTTGTTGAATTTTTTATATTTAATTTGAAAACAATATACGGCTTTCAATCAAGAAAAAATAAAATGATTTTATTTAAATAGTCTTACAAAACGCAAAGAGTACACCAAAATTAAAACCCATGTTAAATTAAATTTAGTAAAGCAATCAGATATTAAATAAATTTTAACTTGTTTTGAACCAGTTTTTATATGTTTCTTGACAAAATTTGCTTTGAATATATCCAAAGAAAATGCATTGCAGGAAAGCCAACTTTCATTTTTATATTATTTCTAGTTGAAGTTATATTGTGACTAAAATTAATTTTAAATATATTTTGAATTACACTCTTAATTTTGCATATTATATATACTTAAATAACATTTAAAAATATTTGAAATTTTTTAAACCAAAATTTTGGCAAAAAAACGGAATTTTCTGGTCTTGACCTCAACTTGGTCTGAAAGCAATCCTCATTTGGATGCAATGGACAATTTTGTACGTTTAAATTCAACGTTTTCTGTATTCAAAATTCGATGGATTTTCTTGGTTTGGAACTCTTCCAAAAGTCTCGCCATTCGATTAAATCATTGCTAAATTTTTTTATAAATTTTTAATTTTCATTTTAAAATAAAACACTGTTTTTGAAAAAATTGAGTTTTGAAATATGATAATTTGAGTCAATAAAATTTGCATTGATTTAGTTACTTTAGGGTAATTTTTGCATTATTGCTGGTACCCACAAACAAATAAGACAAAGAGTGATGCCAAAAAACAACATTTTTTAGCCTAAATTTTGGTAGGAAGAATTCTCTAATATTCTTTATGTCATTCGAAAGTTTAGAATATGTAGAATCGGATATGAAAATTTGAAAACTGCCAAATAACTCTTAACTGTCCCGAATTTGATTCGAAAGTTTCGGTTTTTTCTAAAACAATACTGTAAAAAATAATTCGAATTCAATTATAATACAACTAATTAGTTTTTTGACAAATCTTCATTGTTTTGAATGTTTTCTACGCTATTGTTTTGGTAAAAACCAAAACTTTAGAATTAAATTCAAAATAGGAACATTTGGCAACTTTCAAATTTTCACATTTGATTCTACATATTCTGAACTTTTGAATGACATAAAGAATATTAGAGAATTTTTCCTACCAAAATTTAGGCTAAAATTGGCATGACTCTTTAGATGTCATAGAATCTTCATCCTCGTAGAATATCAACTTGTCTGACATGGAATAAATTATTAAATCTTTTTTATATTAATGAATAATATACTCGTGGTTTTCTATATTCAATGTTCTGTCATTTTTTTGGTTTTTTGCTACACATTTTTTTGTACGGTGAGAGTTACGCTACTTTTACTGTGTTTAACCAATTCGAATCCAACTTTCGTTGTTGCGATTCAAATTCGTTACCAATTCGAATCTAACTTTCACTGTTGTGATTTGAATCTTTAACCAATTCCAATCTAACTTTTTGTATTATGATTCGAATTTTGTAAATAAATCTTCGAATTCTCCGTCAATTTGAATTGGAATTTGAACTTTTCTAATTCTCGCTCGATTAAATTCGAATTTTTTGCATAACCCTTTTAATTAACTCAAGTTTGACCTCAACGGCTTTGCCTTGTAAAAAATATATTATTTACTATTTTATTACTAAATCAAATCTTAAACAAAATGTTCATACTATAATTTTGGGATGTTCAATTAAAAAATAAGTAATTTTTTATTAAATTAAGATAATTTTTATGACAAATTTGCAGTTTATAATTTATACAGTATTATAATTTGATTTATTCTTTAATTTTTAATATTTTTTAATTTGCATTTTTGGAACATTTTAATTTGCAAGCAATTAGTGTCAATCATTGTTATATATTCAATCAAATTTATGCAAATTAATTCTCTACACTTAATAAACTCTATTTGTTTTATTAATGTAACAAAATAATCTAAATGTTGTTGTGCAAATATTGAAATAAATGAAAAATGAAAGAAATGTGATGAAGAGAAAGAAGCAAAAAAGTGGTGGAAGAGAAGAAACGAAAGCATAGATGTATTGACAGGGATGTGCATAATAAATTGATGTCATGAGTTGAGTGTAAGTTGATGTAGAGAAGAAAATGGGATTAGCACACACTCTACCCAAAATAGCTTAGAGACAATCAAACAAACACATTGCACGAGATGGATGGAATGACTCACTGAATGTCTCACTCCAATTCCCCTCTGTCATCAAATAACAGTAAAAAGCACTCATCGGGTCTAAGAAAGCTCAACATGGCACATTTTGGCTCATTTAAATCAGTCTAAGTCAATTTCCATTTACTTAATATTTTCATATACAGTATTGCCTCAAGTTTTACTTGCTTCATTTTTCACCAAGCCAATGTAAGCAGTGTAGCTTTCACAATGCATAAATCAAACACTGCTTATTTCTCTTTTTGATTTATTTTTCTATGTAAATTCGAAGAGTAAAAACACTATATTCACAAACAATTTTTAACGGTTTATTTTTCAACTCAATAACTTCTTTGCTTTTTTGTTTAAAAAATGATTATTAAGTAAAAAACAATGCGTTAGTATAACTCAATATAAAGTCATAAAGTCAGCCAATTATGTGAATATGTCACGTTGTGTTAAATGTCCAGCTGCAGCTGGATATGCTTTACTGGGATAAACACGGAAATGATGTTGGTCTTATGAAAAATTGCTCTAGTAGTTTTATCTTTTTCCCTATTATTCAAAGTTTTACTGTTTTCTTTAGATGATATTTCAATTCTTATTTTATTTTGTTTGTAATCGTTTGGTTGTATTATCTTTCTTTATTTTCAAAAGATGCAAATTCTTGGCATTCACCGTCCGAGGACTATTCTCGGCCATCTCTTTCTTTTTCTTTCTCTCACTCTCACTTTTTCTATCGCACACTCTCTTTCTTTTCTATTCTCTTTCTCCGTAGTAAAGAAATAGAATTTACCAAAGTCGTTTGGCTCTTCCCCACAAGCAGTCATCTTGGTGTAGTCTCTCAAATCGGGTTAGTCTCGATGTCTATGGCATTTTCCATTGTGCTCTGGTGTGATCAACACATTGATGCGTTTCTCTTCTCTTCTTTTCTTTCGGATCCATGGAGTATCCATTCCGATTCAATGCACATCTAATGAATTTGTTTCTATCCCTATGACTTGTTCTTCCACTCATTCTATTCTCACACTTTCTCTGGTTTTCTTTTACTCCGCGTTGAAACTCCAAGTGATGTGTTGTGTTCGCTTTATTTATAATTCAATTAACTCTCTTTGTCAACTTTCTCGGTACGACAAATCGACATATAGAAAAATGAAAATAATAAAATGAGAATACGACACTTTTCACTTTGTATCTCATATTCTCTCTTACTCTTTGTGTGTGTAACATGCCATTCATTGTTAGTCTCATGAGATATGTGTTTGTTAGATGACTTTTAAATGATTAATGCAACACAAACACACTCACTCTACGTTAACATTGCTGATGGTGTGTTGGAATTAAATTAAATTAAATTTTAAACTGTAAAACTCAAAGCTGTTTAATTTTTTTCATATTTCAACAACAAAAAAGGTAAAAGTTTGTTACTTTATTTGGCAGTGACGTCTTTACACAATAGATTCTGAGAATCGTACAATAAAGTTTATTTTCCCTTTTACTTAAAGTGACTTTTCCGGATGTGAGTGTGTGTGTGTTCAAGTTTCACCGTCACCATCTTAAAAAGTCATTTGATTTCTTAGATTTTAAATTCCTGGATTTTTCCCCTTATTATTTGGCAACTTGTGAAACAAAATTAATGATGTCTGACTTTGGCGTGTTGACTTCCTTTTATTTCTTCCAATTCAACGCTTTTGCAAATCGACACTTTGTTGCGCAACTAAAAGCTTTTTACTTATTAGGCTATTCAACATTTTATTTTAACTTGCCTCTACCCCGCTTTGAAACAGAACAAAACATTGAATTTTTTTCATGGCTGACTGGATCGTTAAAATCAGTGAAGCTATAACCATTATTTGTAATCAATCAAGATATATTCCATTGTTTCAAGTTGACTAAAACTGGCATTCAATGACATATAGTTTGCTTAATAGATTTTAAAAATCATTTTTAATTACTTTACAAAAATTCTTTTACTTGAAGTGCTCATACTGTATAAATGACTTGTACAAAACAAAAAGTTCTAAAATGGACTTATGCGGCCACCACTGATAAAAACAAGTCTACTTTTAACCTTTTCGCTCTTGAAGACGCTAAAGAGACGTTTGTGTCCCACTCATTCAATTTCCGATATAAGGCTTATTTTTTACTAATAATCATTAGGATCAAAAGGGTTAAATGATTATGTTACCGGCCAAATGGACAAACTGGCAAAGTGTCACTTTGCCTAGGCCAAGTGCCACTCTTATTAGGATAAATTTTACCGTTCAAGTACTACTTGGCTTAGGCCAAGTAAACTTTGCCAAAACTCAAACAGAAAAAGTAATATTTATTTATTTTTTGAATTATAAATTGATTTATAAGCTAGAAGAATGATTTAAATAAAATTATTTTAAGTTTATAAAAATCAAATGCCGCAAAGGACAGCTTTACCAAAATTTAAGTATTAATTTACTAATATAGATAACCATTAAATTTTTTTATTGTTATATTTGTAAAATTGTACGATTTTAAAATATTTTATATTTATTTTTATACACAAAAAATATTAAAAATAGCCATTCTTGTTTAGACATTAGTTTTTATCAATTTTTGCTTTATTCAAATCTCGCGCCAAACAAACAACTTCTCGCCGATTGGTTTATTTGATCCTTAGCATGCGCATTAGTAAAAGTAAAAGATTAAGTGAAAAATCGCTAAAAGGCTTTTTCCTGATCTGGTTTGGAGTGTACGTCGGAGGTGAGCCTTTTGCAAGCCTGACAATCAAATATATTTTTATATTATTTTCTTATTATCTTATTATTTATCTTTATTATATTATTTTTCTTAAATTAAACTCTCTCTCTCTCTCTTTCTCAATTATTCCTTCTCTCTATCATCTATTACTAGTTAGTTTAATAAAGGAAAATGCCAATTATTTTAGGTTCAGGTTGGCTCTATGTTGTTTGTCAAAGTTGAGCTAACCTAATGACCAATTGATCATAGAGTTTATTGAAGCTAGGTTTTACTTTCTTACCTTCTACTAAGTGTTTTGACATAAACACATTCTCTCTCTTTCTCTCTATCTCTATTTCTCTCTCCCTTTCCAGACGCACTCTCCATTTTCAAGAGTCCACTTTACCTCAACAATCATTATTTCTCTCTCTCTCTCCCTAATACTCATTTGTTTTTATTGTTATTGTTTTCCTATACATCCAAAGCATATACAACTCATTAATTTATTGACATTAATGTTGATGATGAAAAACAGGTGATTTACTTACTTGTTTTTTTGGGTTGCAAAAAAGGTAGTTTTACCTTTTTATCATATCTTGCTCTTTATCTATATATTTATTTTTCACGAATTAATTTTTTTTAATTTTTCATACATCTAAAGTGCATTACTCATCATCATTTTATTGACATCAATGTTGAAGATAAAAATTAAAATTTATGAACTTACATTTTCAATGCTGAAATGAGTATTCATTTTTTGCAATATTCAAGCAATGTAAGGGAAACTCTTTCTCCCCTTCTCCCTTTTCCTTCTTTTCCATCTTATCTTGTATTGAATGCGGATTTTGAATCAATAAAACATATAAGTTGAATGACTTCATTGCTAGTTTCGCAAACTTGATTTATGGTTCATTGCAGTACAATAAGTGGTAGGGCTAGTTTTAAAATGCATAATAATTCCACTGACTTTTATGGCTTTTGTCTGGTTTTGCGGCAAATCTTCAACTTTTCAACTTTATCTTTTTTCATTTTTTGGGTTTTATTTATTTTTTCATGATTTTTAGAAATTTATAATATTCCATCAATTACAAGAGCAAATTTTGTAAGTTTTGTTTCAGAATTTTAAAAAAATTAACAATTTTAAAATTTGTAACGCAACGGTCTGTAACGCAATTTTAATTCAAACAAGCAAGTTATTTTCATAGAAAGCTAAATTTTAGTACAAATATGTTAAATTTTTAATTTTGAGGTCAAAATTAACTACATTCTGGTTAAAAAATTAACCTTATTTTGAACTCACATGCCACTTTGGGTAGAAATTTAGATGTTTTGGCTACATGTAATATGAAAAAAGAAATCTATTTCCAACGGTTTTTAAAACTAATTTTTACGTTGATTGATAAATTTTCTTTTTTAACTTCAAATCCTTGACAAACCAATTTGCTCTAAAAAATTTTGTCAAAGCAAAATATTTTAATTTCTGCTATCGTATTCATCTATGTTACCAGCCAAACCGGTAGAGTTTATGTCACTTTGCCTTTGGCCAAGTGTTGCATTTTCAAACTGAACCGTTCAAGTACCATACTATCAAGTGTACTAGGTAAAGTGTCACTTGGTCTAGGCCAAGTGACATTTAGCCGGTTTATATCCACTAAAGCGGGTAACATATAAATTGTTTTTTCCCCAAAATGTCAGTTCCATGGTTTGTTGGTCGAGCGATAGTTTCGGTGGTGTTACGTGGCAAAAGCCTGTGATGGCAGAATGTGGCAACTAGGTTGGTTCAGCTGGATTAGAGTTGGTTGGGTTGGGTTAGCTTGCTTTGTCCGGCGCGCTCGCTTACTCAAGGCGGGTGGTATATAAAAACTGGTCAGTGGTGGCCAAACTCTACACTCCAACTTCACTCAGCACCAGTGGCGCGTATCACAAGGTTTTACCTTTTCCGCTCTTTCTCTCTCTCTCTCTCTCTCTCACTCACTCACTCATTCTTTCTCACTAACACTCACCTGATTGATTGAGAGAGTCAATAAGTGTGTGTGTGTATGTTGAAACATGTACTATTATAGTAGAAGTCTTGATCCAGACATTCCATAGCCACCATTAACAATAATCACTTAGACATGCAAGTCTTGTGTCAACGAATACTTTACCGAATTAGAAGTCTTCGTTGGGTAAGCTACTCTCTTTCTCTCTCTCTCTCTCTCTCTCTCTTTCTCTCTCTCCCTCTCTCTCTATCTTTTACTCTCTCTCTTTTACTCTCTTTCTCTCCCTTTCTCTCTCTCTCTTACTCGTTCTCTCTCTCTCTCTTACTCTCTCTCTTTTACTCTCTCTCTCTCTCTTTCTTACTCTCTCTCTCTTTTACTCTCTCTCTCTCTCTCTCTCTTACTCTCTCTTTTACAACCCACCTACGCGCAAACTAATTTAGTTTTTATCCACCCATCAGTGGCATTTAATGAAAGCTAATCAGAAAAAGAACCGTAAAGCATAAGCTGCTTATATAAGTAAATCGTGTGTTAGTCTAGGGATAAGCGCGCAGAAAAGTTTACTTCCGGCGGCGGGTAAATCCTTTTCCATTTGGAGTCAGCTTTCACATTTAATCGTAAATCTGGTTAATACCATACCTACCTCATCTTATTTATTTTGCCTTGGGAAAAAAATGATTTTTGTTTATTGGAAAAATGGGGTTTTGAAAAAAGCAATAAAATTTAGAAAAAATAACTATATTTATTTTATTTTTAAAACAAAGAATATTTATTGAAAATGAGAGACAAAACAATTTAATTAAAATTTTAAAAAAGCATTTGAAGAAAACAATTAATCTATTAACCACTATTCACAACCTTAAACACAGAAATTATCAAAACTTATATATTGTCATTGATTTTCGTGTGATTTGCTTAAAAGTCAAAATTTGTTTCCAGAATTATAACTTTTAAGCAATAAATTTTATTTAATAAATATAAATTAACTTATATTCAAAATGCGTTTAATTATGTCAATTAATTTTTATAAATTAATATTTTTGAAAAAATAACAAATGTGAAAATTTTGTTTTGTTTTTGCAAGTCTATCAAACTCCTCCAATTGGTATATAAAATATTTAAATATGATAGATGATGATGGGCTATATTTTTATTTTATCTCTTTTATCTCCCTATTTCTTTGTAACGATAATTCTCAATATTTCATCACATCCAGAATAGTATGCATACATAAAAAATGGAATAATCAATCAACAATGGCATCAGAGTTAGAACAAGTATCATTTATTTACGGCCAAAATTGCGTGTTGTCCATTTTGATGTGGTAAACACTATTATTATTTGATGTTAGTACATTTTGGATACGATAACAAAGAAATGTAAATAGCACTGTGCAAAAACTTTATTTAGATAATGTCAAAATTAACCCAAATAAATTAAAACAAATTGTATTAATATAATAATTTTTACATTTATTTCTAATATAATTTTACAAAATATAACCAACATATTTAGCCTAAATGGTTATTATATGTGGTCTAATTTTGCTCGTATTGACAGCTTAATCTATCTAAATTGAGTAATCACATTCTGTTAACTTAATTAGGGAAAATTGATTAGAATTCGTATGAAAAGATTGTCATTCACTTGTATAGCACCGACTAATTATTTGCTTCAAAGCACCAATGTTAATTAAAATTTTGCCGCAAGGGCGTTTTTTTCTTGTTAAATGAAATTGATTTAGCTCGTTGTTGTCATTGGTAACCTTTAAACATAAGAGTTAGAGTCGTTGATTCAAATGGCATTACCGGAAAAGTGGAAGGGCATCATTGGTCCCACTGAAACTCACCTTGACATTTTGGGTATAGCATATCCCTCGAGGCTTTCCATTACTGAGACATCTACTTACACAATCTGATATTTTTTTTCGCTCTGTTATTTTTAACTATTTTTAAATTACAAATGAATTTTATTTTTCATTTACTTAAAACATTAAAACTTAAATATATATATATAATTTATTAATATATGTATGATGGGGTTTCAAAGAAGTAGCCATCGTCCAATGTAAAAAAACAACGTTAGCACAGGAGATTTTTGTTTTATTGGTTTAGACGGCTAAATCAAATTTTTAGTACTATGTATGATAAATTATAAAATATTTATAAATTTGTAAAACAACCTCCAATTTTCAATAGAGTTTTAACATATATGTCCCACACTTTTGCGGGCTACTTTTTACGACATTTTGGATCCTAACTTCAAATACTTGTGATTTTGACCAATTTGTTATATATTTTCTTAAAGCCTATAAAAATATATTTTTAATGAGGTATAATTTAAAAATATTTCTATTTATAACTTTTCCTGTTTTTAATTAAAAACTTTAATATTACCCACACATATGCGAGTGACTGTACTTGAAAATTCACGATAGATTAAAATATTAGAACAGGTAAGGATATTGAGAAACCAAAAAAGTAAGAAATGTGTTTAAATGGTATTTGAAAGTATATTTAATAATTTTAATATAATATTAAATTTAAAATAATTTGATTTATTAAGTTCAGATTTTAAAAAAATTTGAAGCCTCGCAACAAATATGACAAAAATTTCATATACCAGTAATTATTAATGTTATCCCTTTACATTGAACGGTCGTTACTGAAAATTTACTATAATTACTATTTTTAATAAAATAAATTTAAATGGCAAGGAAAATAAATTTTAAAAATCAGTTATAATATTTTTAAATTATTCATTACTTTATAGTTATGTATTTTTAGTAAAATAAATAATTCACCATTAAGTTTAAACTTTTTGATGACTTTTTTAAACAAAGTAAATATGATATTGATAAAATTGATCAAACGATTATTGAGTCTCCCTTCTCTACCTATTTGTCAATTTTTGGGTGTATATACACTCAATGGGTTCATAGTTCAGCATCCGAATAAATGATGGGAACGCGATCAATCACAATTGCTACCGCATCCAACTATGGTCTGGCTTCTCTGCTTCAGTCTCTCTCACTCGTCTTTTTCTCTCATTCACTGGGTTGCATAATATTGCATATTTTGGCTCTTTGAGTGCATTGTCCGTTTTTCTACATGTTTGTACAGCCTTTTATTTGCAAACACACATTCATCTTTCAACACATTCACAGGACCTCATTTAATGTATGTGTAACTCTCCGGGACCAATGATGTTTGCATTTCTGCTCCTTTTTCATCTCTCTCTCTCTCTTACTCTTTTCCCCTTTCGTTTCGGGGGTCTGTGCCAAAGCTCACAACTGCCATCAACGAGGTTGATTTATGTCACTCTTGGTGCTTAACACATCATGAAAACCCGGACAGAGAGAGAGAGAGAGAGAGAGAGAGAGAGAGAGAGAGAGAGAGAAGTGGTTTCGATCATGTTTTTGTTTGGGCAATTCGGCTACATGTAAACAGCAGTATTACTGGTCACAGGTCAATTTAAACCCAGAATGATCAAAGTGGTTGGATAATTTGAGTAAAAATCAAGTAATCCGATTGTGGACTGGGAAAAAACTTAAAACCCAAAAGTGATACTACTAGTGATGATGATAAAGGTTGAGATGGGAAAAGTGTCACTGTACGGGTACTTTCGTCGTGAAGATTTACGCAAATGTGCATGCATACTTGACAAGTATTGCTTCGCCACCCATTTGATCCTATTACATACGTTACAGACCCTCTTTTAAGTGAGTGAGCCCACTTTCTGGTTTTTCTCCCTCTCTCTCTCACACATTCCTTTAGTGTTGCCCTCTTCTACTCACTTCTTCCCACTCGTCTCACTTGACCAGTCTTCGAGGTTATAAAAAGTCGCTAAAAGTGCAATCGGATTATCATTTGATCGCTGACACTTGAATTGTCTGGTTTGGCTGGTCACACTCTTTTTGGACCCATTAACCTTATCGCTGACATTTGCATCTTAGTCTGTTTCGAATCATTGAACATCGATTTTTTTCAACCGAGTTCTCATCTTAAAATATTGTTATTTTTAAGGTATTTTTTTTATTCTTTTGATGTTTTATTTTATATTCACTACTTTTCACACTTTTAATTGACTTGTTCTGGTGATAATAAATTTTTTTAAAATTATTCATTATATTCATGTCCTATTAATTGCAAATTAGACTCCAATAGTTAGGTTTTTTAGTTTATTTGTTCATTCTGTAACTTTAATTCCATTATGTATCTCTGTTTTGTCTCAAAAGAATAATCGTTATTTTATTCTAAATCATATTATTCTAGTTTTTTCACTTTCGAAAACATCCTATCAATGTTTTATTTGTTATATTTATTTTTTCTATATTTTTCACTTGATTTATTTCAAAATTATAACTAAAACACTCAAAGCAGAATCGGATTATTACATGAAAGTATGGATTGTCATTGTTTTGCTTGTATTGCGCAGTTTATTTCTTTCGGGACTCTCTCATCAATGTCATTTGCCTCTCAGTTTGTTTCGGAACACTGAGCACGACATCATCTTCTTTTCGACCTTTCTTCTCTCCTTTGTTTTTACTCAAATTTCTCATATACTACACTAGTTTCTTTCTTTCTTCTCTCTCTCTCTCTCTCTCTCTCTCTCTCTCTCTTTAGTGATCAGTGTCTCTTTTCACATGGATACACCTGAATATAGTGCCAATCGCAAACCTACTTCCAATTGCATCAAACCCATTTACTTTTTCCCATTTTGACACACCGTTGTTTTCGTGGTTCCAAAATTCCACTAAAGACACTAAAATAAGGCAATCGAAATTTTTGCCTATTTCTCTCTCTCTCTCTCTATACTTTTCTCAATTTACCTTCATTTGCAATTGTAATTACCAATTAACATTAATACTTAATACATATATTACATCATATATGAAGAAGACGTAATGTTTTAATTTCTTACGTACTGTAGGCTGTTTACCTTTTTTTTCTCTCCCTTTCCCTCTTTTTTAACTTTTGCACCCTATGCGAGTTACCTTGGAAAAAAATTTCTTCCAATAATTAGTTTTTCTTCTCTGCTATCTTTCGTTTAACATTTACCCTTTTGCGACAAATGTCAACCTTTCTGAAAAAGTGCACACATTGCATTTAAAGTTGCGCTTGAATTAATTTAAACTTATAGTAATAATAATAATAATAATATTATTATTATTATTATATGACTCAATAAAATATGCAAAAGCAAGCAACTTTATTATGCAAGTATCTATAAAAATAATTCTTTCTAGAGTGATTAGGTAATAAATTTGGAATTTTGTGCGTCCCGTTATATATTCTCTCTCTCTCTCTCTCTCTCTCTCTCTCTCTTTTTATTTGAGTGTAAGTTAAATTAGTTTAACTGTTTGTTTTTCTTTAATGGTCATTTCGGAAAGGTTCAGCAATTTAAAAGTCTGGGAATGTGCTATTAAAATTTTTCTTAACAAACTTCTTTTTTACTCACAATCGTTTTCTCTCTCTCTCTCTCTTATTTCTCTTTCTCTCTCTCTCTCTTTCTCACATGCACACATCTTTAAATAACCTATTTTCTTATTACAATAATTTTTTATTTTTATTATTATTTTTAACCTAACATCTTTTCCCAAATGCGATTTTTATTTGTTTACTTTATTTGTGGGTTTTTACCTGTCCTAAGTTTAATTTTTTAATTATTTATTCAGCATATTTATTTACTTATTTATCTCGAACTATTTACCCTTGTTGTTTTATTTTTTACGCTTTCGCTCTCTCTCTCTCTCCCTCTCTCTTTTACGTTTGTTTTTTTTTATTTTTCTTGTTTCTTGTTTTGTCTCACGTTTCCCATCATGTTATCTATTTCTTTCTCTCTCTCTCTCTCTCTTCCTTTATGACAGAGTGTATCCCACACACAAGCAAAAACAGTAGTGGTCAAAGTGGACACCTTACCCCCTATTAGTGCATGTCGAGTAAGCACAACTTCACTATCTCTCAAACTTGCGTTGTGTCTCTCATTTTCGTTCTATTTCTATTTTTCTCATTTGCTATCTCACTCTCTCTCTCACTCTTGCTCTTTTGACTTCTTTTGTGCATGTGGTGTCACTTTGAAACCTGAAAAGTGCAACGAGTGACGTATTGAGAGTAAATTAGAGAATGAAAATAAGTGAGTAAGTGGAAGGGAGAGAGAGAGAGAGTATTAAAAAAGAATATATTATGCAAGGCGCCTCTCGTTATCACTGAGTTATGATCATAGTGTGTGTGCCTTTTGATGAGTGTCACTGACCACCAGTGGCCAAAAACTTTTTATTATCTTCTATGACGTGTTTTCAATTTCAAATTTATTATTATTTATTTATTTATATGTATTTTTCTTTATTCTATTTGTTCACTTTTGCTTTATTTATTTTGCTGTATTGCTGTGTTATGATTTGAATTCTTAACTCATTTTATTTTAACTTTTGTGTTACAATTCGAATTCTTAACTGATTCGATTCTAACTTTTTGTGTTACGATTTGAATTCTTTACCAAATTTCGAATTTTATTTTTCTATTATTATATCCCATAATCATATTCTCATTAATTTTAATTTAATTAATTTTATTTTAGTTTTTGATATTTTTGAGTGTATTTAAGATATACTCTAAAATAAAACAAAGCGAGCAACTAATATTAATTATTTAATTTATAACTAACTGCAATATTTTTTTATTTAGAAAAAAATTAACCGCATGTTCAAATAAAATTAAAATCTTACATATGCAATTTTGACCAAAACGGCACACTATTTAAATTTTATGAATGAACTTTATCTCAAATTAATCTTTCTAATCCTAACTTTATCTGAATTTTCTTTCTTTCTGTAACTTTTCAATCCAAAGCAGTAATTGGTAAATACTGTGGATAGAGATTGTCTTAACGTCTTAAAGAACCAACCATGCCTCTTGCCAATCTGGTGGTACCCTGGAATCTAAAGTCATCCGAGGTTTGTTACCACTGCTTCCCTCATCGCTTTTTGTTGCTTTTGGCTTGTTTGCTTGTAGTAGTATTTTTAAAAAATTCCTATTATTTGCTTTTCATAGAAAATATGTTTTATAATAATACAATATATGTATGCTTGTTTCTGTTTGTTTTTTTAGTTGTGCAAATGTGTGCTTTTAGAGTAAAATATGTATGTGGTGTGTGTTTGTTTGCTATTGGCATTGTGCTTGTGGCATGCCAAATTGTAAATTAGCATTGTCTCACCATCTCTCTTGGTCCCCGGCGGCAGGTGACATCGGCTACGCCAAGTCCCGAGGAGCCACCATTTCCGATGATAGGCGATGAAGCTCGACCAACCACCACCACAGACCAGAGAATGAGTAGCTCCGGAGGGGAACGTTCCTCCAGTGCCTACCAGCCCAATGGAGCTGCTTCAGTGGCTAAGCAAACAACTTGTCGAGGTGATTCCATTCTTGAGGTATGTTGCTTAATTTTATATAAATCAAATTTGTTGCTCGTAGGATAAGACTTAAGTTGTAATTAAAAACATTAATTTTGTGTTTTTAACAAGTATAGACTAGAATTAATTAAAATGATGCAAATTTTAATAAGCATTGAAATTATAAAACTTGATTATTTTTTTCACTTTAGAACAAGGAATTTTTAAATGATAAAATTTTTAAATATAAATTTCCAATAGATATAGCTTGTTTTCGGCTATGACTCTAAATTTAACCAGTATTTTTGTTTGGGAAATGGTTTGTGTTGCTGCTACTTTCAAGACCAGTAACACAAATCAGTGTATGAGAAAATTTACAAACAAAAATACTGGTTAAGTTTAAAGTCATACTTTAGTCACCAAGTGTTTCAATTAAATTGCTAAGAAAAAACGTCTGAAGTGATTGGACATTTACATACAACGTGTCATTAAAATGCTAAAAACAAGCAAAATTAGTAGCAAACAGTGACACCTAAAAGTACTCTTAGCTCCAATTTTATTTATTTATGTGCAAAGTATATTATTTCAAATTATTTTTACAATTCTAAAAATATAGTGATTATTTAACAAGTATTTTAATCAAATAATTTTTATACACTGATATTTCGTGTTTAAATGCATCACTTTTTAACAGAACACGCACAAAGAGATGGATTCACTTCACCTGTCGGATCGATCAGCAATCGGTGGCGTATGGAATGATTGGTTTAATCTCCAAATTCACACTAGTAACCTTTGTTGCATCTGATTGCAGTCTACCGTGAAGATGGATGTCGAGCCAACCGAACGGGAAATCGAGGTTACTAATGTAACTCGCGATGGTCATCCAGTGGCCACACCAGCACAGTTTTCTCTCATCCGTGTTCTCGGTGAGGGTTCTTTTGGCAAAGTGTTTCTAGTTCGCAAGATGGAAGGTCCTGACGAAGGCACTCTTTACGCCATGAAAGTTCTCCGTAAAGCTACCCTTAAAGGTTAATTATGCTAACTACATTTGTTTTATAATGAATACAGTGACGTTTTAACTTGCTTGATGAAAAGTTTAAACTCAAACGTAATTGGGTGGTTTCTATATGTTAGTTAGATTTAACTAAATTTTACAGAGTTAGATAGTTCATAAATAATCTATTTTAGAATATATAGTATTCTTAAAAAAATTATAAAATATCGAATATTGTTACTATTATTAGTATTTTATAATGGTGTTTTTGAATAAAAAATCTAATACAGTAAATCCTCAAACTCACAAGATTTAACAACAATGTCTATAACAGTCACTGTATATAATGAAACAGCAAGTGTTTCTGTTTTTGTGCTTGCTTGGGTTGCAGAAATTAAAACTTTTACTGTACCTTAACGACAATGAATACTAATTTTTTTGTGAGTTTGTGGGAAAATTGTAGATCAACAAATTTTTAAAAATAAAAATAAACAAATTATTTGAAGTTTTAATGTTTGAACTATATAACGGTAATAACCAATTTACCAACAAAGATACCAACTATTAAGAAATAAAAATATTGTCATTTTAATAAATGATGTTTGAATGTTACAGTGCGTGATCGAGTGCGATCAAAGATGGAACGAGACATTCTTGCCGACGTGCGTCATCCATTCATTGTACGTCTTAACTACGCATTTCAAACCGAGGGAAAGCTATATTTGGTGCTGGACTATTTGCGCGGTGGTGATCTTTTCACCCGTCTCAACAACGAAGTCATGTTCACCGAGGATGATGTTAAGTTTTATTTGGCCGAGTTGGCTCTGGCATTGACACATCTTCACTCGTTGGGCATCATCTATCGCGATCTCAAGCCGGAGAACATTCTTCTCGATGCGTCCGGTCACATTAGTCTAACCGATTTTGGCTTGAGCAAGGAATCGCTCAAGGATGAGAAATGTTTTTCATTTTGTGGCACCGTGGAGTACATGGCACCGGAAATCATCAGTCGACGTGGACACACTCATGCTGTCGATTGGTGGTCATTTGGAGTTCTCATGTTTGAGATGCTCACCGGCGTGTTGCCATTTCAAGGCACTTCACGCAAGGAAACAATGCAACAAATCATGCGGTAAAGCAACCAAAAACCGTCACTTATAATTACTACTCATACTAACTAATGTCATGTATTATAGATCGAAACTCTGTATGCCGCACTACTTAAGTCCAGAAGCACAAGCTCTTCTTCGAGTTTTGTTCAAGCGCAATGCAGCTAATCGGCTTGGTGCAGGTCCTGATGAAGAGAAACAAATCAAATCGCACCCATTCTTTGCTCGCATTGATTTTCACAAACTTTACAACAAGGAAATTACCCCACCCTTTGTTCCTTATCTCATGCCTGCGGCTACCGATCAGTATTACAAAGAAAACAGTTCAAAACCTCCTCAAGGTAACGCAATCAATATAATAACAAATAGTGAAGACAAATAAATATATGACGCCATCTAGGAATAATGGGCTACACTAGAATTGCCCCGAACTCTCTGCATATGTTCAATGAAAGGATATTTTTTGGTTTTGATTTTTTACTAGAAACAATATATTTATTTTAATTTAGGTTTATAAGTTACAAGTTATCTCAAGTTCAATTATAATTAATAATTTTATTATAAAAAATTGAAATATTTATTAAAACAACGTAAAGAAAATAAACATAACAACTGGGCAAGCGCGATTTAGAACATACCACAAGAAGGAAAATGCAGCTCATTTACACACTAACAAATTTCTATTTGACTCTTCTATTACTGTGTTAAAATAATTTGCTGTTTTATTTGATAGATTCACCAGGCATTCCAGCAAGCGCAAACGCTCACGAGCTCTTTCGAGGTTTCAGCTTTGTGGCACCGCAGTTAATCCAGGAAATGTCGCTGGAAGACACTAAAGAGGAAACTCCAACTCGCGTTGATCCAATCAAATCGAAGCACATCAACACCACTGGCTTGATTCGTGATTTAAAGGATTTTCGGTTTTGCGAGGAGTTGGGCAAAGGATCATTCTCGCGGTGTCTTCGATGTGTTCACAACGTTACCGGTCGACAATATGCCGTCAAGGTTGTGATATTTAAGTTATTTCCTGAGTGAAATTAACTGATTTGTGGTGTTTTGTAGATTATTGACAAAAAAGAACAAGACTGTTCGGAGGAGGTGGCTATTTTGATGCGTTACAGTCACCATCCAAACATCTGCACACTGCATGATGCATTTGAGGAGAAGGATCATGTGTACCTTTTTATGGATCTTAATGAGGGTGGCGAGTTGCTTGAGAAGATTCTTGAAAAGAAGTATTTGAGTGAACGCGAAGCCAGTGAAATTCTTGAAGTATTGGCAAGTACTGTTCGATTCCTACATGACAACGGTGTGGTGCATCGAGACCTCAAGCCATCCAACATAATGTACGCGGATAAACTGTGTCAATCATCTTCAATTCGCATCTGTGACTTTGGTTTTGCTAAGCAAATGCGTGCTGAAAACGGTCTTCTCATGACTCCGTGTTACACGGCCAATTTTGTCGCACCAGAAGTTCTTAAGAAACAAGGCTATGACCAGGCGTGTGACATCTGGTCACTTGGCGTTCTTCTCTACACCATGCTTGCTGGGTATTCATTTGTTTATATGCTTCACTTGCAAAATTTGGTAAACTAATTGTGCACATTCTTATCAAAAACTATTTGCAGAGTGACTCCATTTGCAAATGGACCATCGGACAAACCGAACGAAGTGTTGGATCGCATTGGTGAGGGCAAGTTTGATCTTGAAACGGGTAACTGGGTTAACATCTCTAAGTCTGCTAAAGTAAGTGGGTGTCCGTAATAATATTTAATTATGCACTATTAAAATTCTAATTTTTGAATACGTTATCATACTGTTACAATCCCAAATGTAAAAAATTATAGAACATACGCTATTCCTAACAATTTGGGCTGCAAAACCAATACAGTAAACCATCAAACTCACACATTTTTGTCGAGGCTGATTAGAAGGTATCACTATTTATTTGTTGCTGCCTTTTGCTCTGCCTCGACAACAATACATTAATTTGAAGACTAACTGTATCTAGTATATTATAAATTGTTTTAAAAAGAATGGTTATTTTGAGAATATTTTTATAAGAGGGCCGGTGCAAAAGCGCCGTCTGCCTCTTGTAAAAAAACGGCTGCAGAGCCGGCAAGGTCAAACTCGAGTTATCATAATTTGAGGGAATATGAAAAAAATTAAATTAAATTGATTGAGAATTAGAAAAGTTCAAAAGTTTGAATCCAATTGAATAAAAATCCAAAGAGTTATTCAACATTCGAATCGAATGAATCATAACACAGAAAGTTAAATGAAATTGTCTAAGTATTGAATAGGGCATAGAAAACCACCAAATTTTGTATTTGCCATTAATATAACAGAAGAATTTTAAAATCACTAATTTTTCTATGGTTTATTTTGCAGGATTTAGTCACCAAAATGTTGCACATGGATCCCACCAAACGTTTTAAAGCTGGCGAGATTGTGAACCACGAATGGATTCGACAGCGAGACAAGTTACCCAGAACAGTGCTACGCCAGTACTCGGACCCAAGCGTGATCAAAGCTAACATGAGCTTAGTGTTCGATGTCATCAACAAACCGGTGAAATTCCCTCTCAATCCGGTTCGCAACTCGGCTCTAGCTCGTCGGCGTGCCAAACGTAACTTTCAATCCACTACACTGGTTCACTGAATCGCCATTTATCTATGAAGAATTATAACAGATTTTTTTGTCATATTGGATAATTTGTTTAATAACGTTATTTGTTAATAGAGTCACGCGTATTTTTATATATTAAAAACAACAAATTAGATTTTCTATAATAAATATTATTATTATAGAAATTTTAAAATTCCAAAATATTTTCTATAGTTTTCATTTTTAATTCATTATAGAAAATTTTAAATTTACATTATTTCTATATGGCTCTTCATCTAGTTTTAAAATCATTTACACTAATGAAATCAGATTTTTACTTATACAAACATAATATTATAAAAAATTTTTTGGGTTCTATTTACAAATATCGTTTATCAAATAGCCTCAATGACAAATATTCTGTTATATGAAGCATACAATCTAACCTATTTTACAAATATTAATAAACATTCATCCTTGTATTTTAGTAATTATATAATTTAATCAAATGTGTTAAACTTGTAGAAAATGAAAGCCAAAAAAATAAGTCCACTGTTTATTAATTTTGTCATATTTGTACTTCTATCTATATTTATATTCCATGATTTTTGTCTGTTCTCTATATTGTATGATTTTGACATATCCATCTAGCATTTTATTTTTTAAAGTTTAACTTTATTTTCATTATTAATTATTCATTCACATTATTATTTGTAGTGATTGCCTTATTATATTTTTGCGTTTATTTTAATTTTTGTATTATTTTTCTTTTTTAAATAAATTTTTCTAGATTTTTTTATTATATATGTTACCGGCCAAGTAGACAAACCGGCAAAGTGTCACTTTGTCAAATTACACTCTGCTTTTCAAGTACTACTTGGCCTGTTTTATTATACAAAAAAATAGTCAATTTCAATTCCTGTTGTGATTTAATTTAATAGTAAAATCGGATGAATAAAAACACGGGATAAAAATAAGATGAGAGAGAGAGAAAGAACGTGCACGCAGGCACCAGATCAAAGACAAATGGTATGTAGACAAAGACAATGGTGTGTTATGTGCTGGCTGGTGACAGCTTTATATGCGTGTATGACAGCGGGGTGATAATAGGCTATTTCTACGTCAACAATACTAAACAAAAATTATTAAAAATTGAATAAATTTTGAATTTGTTCATTACTTATTATTATTATTATTAATATAGAAATCGATTTAGATGAAATCTTATTCCTAAATTAATTACCTGTGTCACATTACCTAGAGCAAAAGAAACTATAGATGGATGTACTGTTATATAATCGGACGTAATTGAATTCGATAGATAGAAAATAGAAACCTCTCAAATGATTATATATAATGATGATTGACTAAATGAATGAAACGTCAAGTGAAATAAAAACTGGTCTAAGTGAAATCATGTTGAAATCATGAAATATATATTGTACTTTGTAAGAAATTTCATTTGATTCTATTACAAAAGTGCACAAGACAGTGTGAATGGATGTTAGATCAAGTTGAAATATAATGAAACCTTTGAAATGATATTGGTTTTGTTCAAGTTAATTAAACAAGTACAAAACAATGTAGGTGTTGGAATGTTACAATTCAAATATTTGGTTGTCTATATAGTAAAGCAAGAATGTGAATAAATGTGTGGTTATATTAATTACTTTTGGTTTCATTAGTTAACAAGTAAAAATTTAGACAGTTAAAAGTATAAATTCGTAGAGAATTTTTCTCAATATAAATCATAATTGATAGTAATAATTATTTTGCTATAATTTAACTATTTTTGTTAAGCCCTAGGCCCCTCCAACACACACACCTCGGGCTAATAATTTAATAATAATCTAATAATATAATTTAACTATTCATACTTAAAAAATTTTATAGTTGAATTTTTAAATGTTTAATAAAGTTGATAATAAATTGTCAAATATTCACTAGAATAGCTAGTAAAATTTTTGCCATTTCATAGCTCCTATTTCTAATCATACAAGTTACTCATACACTTTATGGGTATTACATTAAATATTTGTATGTATTTTTGTTTCAAGTAAAATATTGTATTAATAATTGTTAAAATTTTGTATAACAACTGTACAATTTCAATTGTGTATTCGAACGTTTTTGAAAATTTTTTATCCAAACAGGCAAGTGATTTCAAAATAAATGAGTAAAATTTCGAATCGTTGTTAAAAGCTGCCCCATTTTAGTTAAAATTTTAAAACGCTTTCTGGTATATCTACAGCCGCAAGCTAGCGTTATTTGCTTGATTATTAAATTTTAAATTCTGTTTATTAAATGTTTGTTAATTGTAATATTTTAAAGTTTTACTTAAATTTATTCACAAACACCGGGCTGAAAAAAACTAGTTTGGGTTAAAATTTTGGATATGCGTTCTGCCTGTGTAGGTGTAATGCCGTTCACAAGATGGCAGCATAGGCGAATGTGTAGATGTATTGCTGCAGGCATATGCCGTGCTGGGCAGCACTGGCGTTGCTGCAGCACTGCGCCTCGCCACCCGCACTGCAGAGATATGTGTGTGCCTATGCACAACACTACCCAATGCGACGAGATGCTGATCTCGTTGGATTGCACAGTCGGCACACGGTAGTTGTGATGCGCTGAGCTGTCCTCTCTTACACTTACACTGTGGATGCTTGCCGCAGTGTTCCTCACATCAAACTGGCTCTGGCATCACTGCAGCAGCTATCTCTCTCTCTCTCTCTCTCTCTCTCTCTCTCTCTGCATCTCTCTCCCTCTGTCTCTATCTCTCTTTGCCTTTCTCTCTGCTTTTCTCTACCACTCTTGCTCTCTCTCTCTCCATCACTGAACACACTGCACAAGTCGGACTTGACTCGCAAGCCCGATCGAGACGGGCACACTGTCACCCCCTCCCTCGCCTTCCCCACCCCAAAAAGTTTCCCATCTCTCGCCCTCTCACCCAGAGGACAACTCAGTGACCCAACTCACCCGACTGTGTTGGCTGTGTGGTGTGTGTGTCGTTGCCCGAGTCTCGCGGCACATCACCCAGCTCGCCTCTGTGTGTATGTGTATGAGTCACTCATCAGCTCACTCACTCAGTCACATACACACAGACACATCGAGAGATACACGTCTCCCTGAAATTGAAGAGTGACTCTCTCAGTGTGAGTACTGCGGTTTGATGGAGAAGAGCACGCATTCCTGCTGACACCACGATTACCTCGAAACAACTCGTGATACACTCAAGACTCGCCGATCGGGTTGGCACGACTAATCATTGTATCCCAGTGCTCATCACTTCCCTCATCTCATGTTTCAATCACTCGGACATACACACACAGACTCGGAGTGAAGAGTGAAAAGATGAAACGAACAACATGTCAGCCTTGTGTGTGTTTGTGTTATTTGTTTAACTCACTTTCGCGATTGTCTCAAGCCAAACTCCGCTACGATAATCAGCCAAGTTGTCGTCATTGCAAACATTACTGTTTGGATTATGTTTTCTATCTTGTGTCTTGTGTCGGTGTGACTCTGTGTGCTTGAAAATAGAAGTTAGTTTAGAGTTGGAGCATTGCTAATGGCTTGGTGGCATGCGTCTGAAGGCACTCATCATTGACGCTTTATTATTATTATATATACTTATGGTGTGTTCTCTTCGCCGTACGACGCCCTGGATTGAAGCTTCAGGTGGACGAGCGCACTAATTGGTGCGGTGCTCGGGTGACCACGCTGGTTGTCATTCAATGGCTCCTGGTAGTGTTCACTTCTCACTCTCGATTCTCGACTCAACACACACGCACACTCTCACACTGTTTGTTCATGAGTGCAACAAATCGCTCGATGAGAGCGACACTTCAAGTCATAACTGCATAACTCTTTGACTGTGACACACCTGGTGCAAACGGATTATCCAAATCGGCAGTGTGTACATGATTAGTTCAACTCTTGTGCTTGCATTAATTTTGTTTGATCGATCAATCAGATTAAAACATGTCGGCCAAAGTATTAAGTTCTACTCTACACGCAGAGATTTCTCAAAATTTTAACCTAAACTGGCAAGTGATTTCAAAATTTACCTAAATTATAACTTTAAATGAGCAAAATTTTAGTTGAAAACAGCCATATTTGAGTTAAAATTTTGCCACGCGTTTTGCGTAATACCCTATCAACTGTCGCTAACCTTGCCCAGTTTTTTTAACTTGAGTAGCCGACTCTGCTTCATGTTTGCATTAATTTTGTTACCATTTAACGGGGGATCGTTTGCAAACCTTAGACTTAGTGAAAAAGAAGAAGAAAATTAGTCAGATCAGAAAGCGCGCATCAACCGAAGCATTGGGTGTGTGTATGAATTGTTTACATCAAAATAACTGGTAATGGTGGCTCAACACTCAGACCGGCAGTCCCCGTCTGACTTGCCACCCACCATGACCGTTAAGAGCAACAACACTCGACGTCGGTTGTTGCCCGAAGAACCAAGCAGGTCAAAGTGCATTAACAACAACAATAATCAGCCATCCATTTTGGCCAGTCAAACCAAACCACGAGCCTGTCGGGTTTGTTTCTTTGTAAACGGTGACCGACACTTTCAAGGCTTGCACCATGTGATCAATCTCAATCGGGTTCGCACCCTTGATGCACTTTGTGCTGAACTCACCCGTCTGCTAGTCTCACTGGTAAGTGCCTTCTTACTTTATATAACTACACTCTATCATTCTAAATTAAAGTGCCGCTTAGGACAGATTTACCACATTAAGAGTATTTATATAATCATCTACAATTTTTCTACTGTTATAGACTATAATTAACTAAATTAACTTATAGTGGTAAAATTTTACATTTATATATTATTTCTTGTTTCATATTTTTATCTACTTTTATACAAGTAAAATTTAACTAAAAACATCTGTTTTAGAGTGTAAACTCAAAATCAAAATGCCGCTTAGGACAGCTTTACCATAATAAGAGAATTTATTTATTTTTATTATTAATATATAATTGTTTACAGTTTTGTTACTATTATGGTAGTACTTTTATATATCATTTTTAGTTTCATATTTTTATCTACCTTTATAAAAGTAAAATTTTCATTTAAAAAGTCAAATTGTTTTAGAGTGTAAACTCAAAATTAAGTGCTGCTTGGGAAAGCTGTACTACAATAAGAGTATTTATTTATACTAATAATCATCTACAATTTTTCTAATGTTATAGTGGTAAAATTTTACATTTATATGTCATTTGTTATGTAAAATTTTAGTTATCATAATTTGAATGGTAATGCAAACAAATTGAATTGAATCAAAATAAAATTTGAATCATAACACAGTAAAAGCTAGAGTCGAATCTGTGATGAATTTGAATCACAACAACAAAGTATAATTTAAATCAGTTAGCACAGTGAGAGTAAGGTAATTTTAACAGTACAAAAAGGTGACAGAAAAATGAAAAAATGACAGAATATTGATTGTGAAAAACCAAATATATAAAAGATTTTTTGTCCTATTCTTATATTTATTTTTATATACAAGTAAAGATGTACTAATACAGCCATTCTGGTTTAGAGCGTGTGTATTGAAGGCGATGATTATCATAAACATCAAGAGGGATTTGATTTATTTACGCCAACGCATCATCCTCAGTGAGTTGGTGTTGTCAAAACATGTGAACCACACTGGGAGTCGATTGATGATATTCAGACCAGTGTTATGAACTGTGTTCACATCCCCTTTTTAACCAAATCCCCAAACACAATCACATGTATTTGGATTATAACAATACCGCAAACGTGCAATATAGTTGTGAATGTGGTAAAAAGTTGAAAATTGCATGATGATATGAGTTCATGTATCATAAGTTCTCTTTTTCTTAAAGGTTAAAAATAGCCTTATATTTCGGGGCCATCACTCAAAAACGGGGGATAAGTGTTTAATCTAAAAAATATTAAAGCTAATAAGCTTAAGTGCTAACACAAATCTGCTTAAAATGTCCGGGGTAATCTTGCGGTAATCGGATAGGAATGTTATGATGATAGTAAAATGTTTTGCATGCATATTAAAACAATATAATTATGGTTTGATTGGCATTTCCAACAAACAACAAAAAAAACTTGTGTTAAGCAAATTGAGATTCAATTTGAACAGAACAGAAAAAATGACCTTAATGCAAAAATAATGATGCAAAATAAGAGTTGTAATTTGAAGTTTAATCATACTACTTTTTGTTTATCACTCTTTGTTTCCCAAAAGGTTAGGTATATGGCAAATGTGCAAGTGTTGTATTGTACAGTGATTTGTATCTTGCAATCACAACGCAATTGCATCATTGCAATTGTTCTAAGTGACAATCACTAGTGATGATGATGACTATCGACGTTCGTTCTATTGTGAAACGCCTGATCAGTTCAGATAATAATAATGAACTATATCTAGCAATCCCTCGTTTGGGCCACACAAATCATGGTCACCTATTAGTGAGTGAAAATAAAATTTAAAGAGAGGGAGAGAGAGAGCAAGAGAGAGAGAGAGCAAGTGAGAGAGAGTGAGAAAAAGAGAGAAAGAAAGAAAGAGAGAGCCAGAGAAAGCAAGAGAGAGCAAGAGAAAGAGAGGGAGAGAGAGAGAAAAAGAGGGAGAGCGAGAGAGAGCAAGTGAGAGAGAAAGAGAAAGAATGAGAATAAGAGAGAGCAAGAGAGAGAGTGAGCAAGAGAGAGAGAGAGAGAGAGAGAGATATCCCTGGTGAAGCGTGGAGGTCAATCGACAAACAATCGATCAATTGATTGGATTGGATAAAACTCATGGTTCACTTGTGTTTGCGTGAGTTACTCTAATATCTTGAACACATTCAAGTACCATTCACCTCTTTCAAGTGTTTAAATCCATTACACCGTAAAAATTAATCTCTTTTTCAAATAATAGTAATAATAATAACTAAGAAGATTTATTGTGGCATCAACATATCTTCTTGTCATTATTATAATTATTATTATTATTATTATTGTCAAATAATCAGAAAATTAACTCATCTAGTCTAGTTTAGTAATGTTCTAAATCATGCTTGAACAAAGATATATATATTTGAATCCTTTAATTAATTTTGCTTGGTGGGTAGTTTAAGGTGTCTTTTATATATATTTCTTATTTAGTACAGTTTCATCGGTCTTTTATATACGTTAAGATGTTTGGTTAGATAAAAATCATGGTTCACTTGTTTGCTTGAGTTACTCTCATATGTTGAACACATAAATACCTTCCCCCTTTCAAGTTTTATAATCTATTACACCGCCAAAATTAATCTCGTTTTCAAATAATAATAATAATAATAATAACTAAGAAGATTTATTGCGGCATCAACAAATCTTCTTGTCATTATTATTATCGTCAAATAATCGGCAAATTAACAAATTTAGTCTAGTCTAGTAGTGTTCTAAATCATATCATGCTTGAACAAACACATATTTGAATCCTTTAATTGGTTTCGCTTGGTGGGTGGCTTAAGGTGCCTCTCATATATATATGCCTTATATATGCTTCATATCTCCTTATTTTGTGCAGTTTTACCCGTCTTTCATATACGCTAAGATGTTTTGCTTGGTGTTTTGCGGAAGAACGAGTGGTAATCGGTTTTGATTTGGTCGGATGCAATCAAGTGAAGTGGTGTGTGTGTATGTGTGAGTGATGTGCGAGAGTTGTGCCATGATAGATGATAGATGAGTTTTTTGGGGTGTAAGAAGAGGAGAAGAGAGAAAGAGAATGTGGGAGTAAGAGTGAGAGAGAAAGAATAAGAATAAGAGAAAGAGAGAAAGAAGGAATGAAAAAAGTGATAAAGAAAGAATAAGATTGTGAGAGAGAGAGAATGAGAGATAGAGGGAAAGAGAGAGAGAGAGAGAGAGAGAGAGTGGGAGAAAGGGTAAGAGAGAGAATAGGAGAGAGTGAGAGAGAAAGAGAAATAATGGGGGAGCGAGAATATGAGAGGGTGAGAAAAAGAGGGGAGAGAGAGGGAAAGAGAAGGAAAGAGAGGGAAAGAGAGGGAAAGAGAGGGAAAGAGAGGGAAAGAGAGGGAAAGAGAGGGAAAGAGAGAGGGAGAGAGAGATGGAGAGAAAGATGAAGAAAGAGATGAAGAAAGAGGAAGTAAGAGAGAGAGAGTAAGAGAAGAAGAGGGGGAGAGAAGTGTGTAATACTGCAATACTGCAAAATAGGGTGTGTGTGTGTGTGTGTGTGTGTGTTTGTATGAGTGTGTTGGCGAAGGCCACCCACCTAAAACTGCCCATTGGCCGCAATCCACCCTCGGATGATGATGATGATGCTTTTCTGCCACCATTCGACAAAACCACCGTGACCAGAGATGCTACCAAAAACAAAATTTCTTTTTGCGTAGGCACATTCTCTCTTTCTCTTTTTTTTCTCTCTCTCAGAGGCAATCTTCATACTTGGTTTGTTTTGGTATTTCTCCCAAATCAAGGTGTAATTTATGAGTGCCCAACAGCGTTTAGCAATGACGAGCAAGAAAGAGAGAGAGAGAAAGAGAGAGAGGGGGATCAAGACCAAATGCAAGAAGTAGTGCAAATGAGATTACTTCTTCTTAGGAATTGCCTCTAACACTGTGTATGCATTTTTTCCTCTTAAACGTTTTTCAATTTGGACATCAAATCACAAAAACAGTCTTCAATTTGGCTCTTCCACTTTAATACCACCACTTAAACCATAATATAATATATTTAAAATTAAATATAATAAAAAAAGCATCTGATCTGATGAGATGTCTGGCCATGATAAACAAATTTGATTTTTATGGTTGTTTACCTTTTGAGAAGAGAAAAAAGGTGAGAGAGAGAAAGAAATAAAAATGTCAAACGAGATTTCAATCAACTTTAAAAGTCATCAAGTTCCGCATTATATATTTTAACATATTTTTTTGGTTGTTTTTTCCATATCTCAAACGCAAACTGGTATTTTATGATTATATTATTATTATTAGAACTTCCACTTCCACCATATGAATATATAATATAAATAATGATATGCAAAGTTTAAGAGATTTTTTATGACTTAAGTTTTGCGCCATATTTGTCTACTTTACATAATAATAATAATAGTAATGATAAATGGTTATAATACTCTCTTCCGTCTCTTTCTCTCTCTCTCTCTCTCTCTCTCTCTCTCTCTATGTATACATTACAGTAGATGAGTGTGATAAGTTCTTTTTTTATTATTTTTTACGATTGTTGACAATTAATAGATTTATGACTTCAAAAAGCTCTTAAGCCTCAGTGGACCATAGAAAGTGGGTATTATTAACCCAAACAGGTGGGAAAACTGCTAGACAAACACAGGTGGATTGTCGATTGTTTTATGGCACCCAAACGTGGGTGGCATGTAAAGATCTCTCTCTTTCCCTCTTTCTCTCTCTCCAACTCTCTTCAACTCTCTCTCTTTCTCATTTACTCACTTTCTTCCTCTCTCCGACTCTCTCTCTCTTTGACTTACTTT
The DNA here is from genome assembly GCA_011762765.2 of Rhinocypha anisoptera. Lineage (NCBI taxonomy): Eukaryota > Metazoa > Arthropoda > Insecta > Odonata > Chlorocyphidae > Rhinocypha > Rhinocypha anisoptera. The sequence goes on from WURS02386607.1 coordinate 32,708, forward strand.
CTCTCACTACGACTCTCTCTCTCCTTCTCCCTCTCTCTCTCTCTCTCTCTCTGACTCTCCATCTTCGACTCTCTCCCTCTTTCTCTGACTCTCTTTCTTTGACTTTCTCTCTCTCTTTCTCTGACTCTCTCTCTCTCTCTCTCTCTCTCACACTTCCTTTCTTTAAACGTGAGTGTGATTGAGAGTGGATGTTTGCATTGCGGCATCTTGAAACTACTAGCTAGTGTGGTGATGGCACTTGATTGCATGGTTGTGCTTTGGCGCGTGGGTGAAACTTGCTACCTTCAACCTTGCTCTTGACATTGATTTGCAATCAACGGGTTTTTGTGGTGCTGATTGCTTCTTTTCCATCCCTCCCCTCTCTCTCTCTCTCTTTCATCTTTCTCTCCTTTATATTTTGTTCTATATTTAACTTATTTTATTCTAAAATCGTATTTCTTCAATCTTACATTTTCATTCTGGTAAACTAACAAAAATATTTTCAGTCTACAATAAAAAAAACTCAATCAAATCTTAAGTAATTTTACAAAAAAAATACGTTGATTTTCATTAAGAACTGGAATTTAATTTACTTTAATTTAGCTCAGGAACCATTTCTGTAAGTGCATTTGAATTTTCTTTCCATTTTTTCTTTATCTCTTCTTAAACTCTAAATTCACTATTATTTATAGGTTGATTTCTTATTATTTCTATATTTATTTTTTATGACTCAAATTACGCTTGATATACCAATTTTATTTATATTGAATAGACAAAATTATAGGAAATTACCATCAAAGTAAGCGTTTTTTATGGAAGCAATTTTTCTACAATTGTTTTTTATGCGAATCTCATTACAACTTTAAATAAGTTTTTTAATTTTCATTTTTCTATTTTCTCATTTTTGTAAATTGATATTATTATTTATTTTTAAACTTGGTTATTTTTCTCTGTTTCCATTATTGTCGTATTTCCTTACATTTTCCCCTTTACTCTCTTGTCTCTTCTTTGTTCTTTATTTATTTATATCTTATATAAATACATTTTCGCACTTTCTCTTTCCATCTCTCTCTCTCTTTCTTAGTCACTTTTTTCCATTGTCTCTTTTTCTCTCTTACTGACTACAATCCCAACAGTTCTCAAACTACACAAATAGCCCTTCAAAAAGCCATCTTAAACGCTTTTAACAGCTAATATTATGTATTTACATATATTTGTCTTAATAAACCTAATTAGTCTACCTTATAATTTTTTCAAACGTTTATAATCTATGTATATACATATGTAATTATTTTTTAATCACTTTCTAAAATTTTATTTAAAATTTACAACTCTAAAAATTTAGGTATTTATCAGGTATTTAAATAAACCTGATTAGATTAGATTTCTACACTTTCTTTCTCTGACTTTCTTTTGAGCACTGTCCGAAGGCGGGTTAACTCGAGAGTTACAGAGGATTGAATGCTCACAAAGATCAATCTTAAAAAGAATATTCATTTGTGCAATTCAAGTTGGCACTTAACTTGGACATGCACAAACAAATAGTTTAGATGAAAAATAATTTTTTAAAACAATTTATTAATAAATTTACTAAACCGAGAAATGGATTTTATGAAATTACTAGTAAATTTGTAGGAAAAAATTAAAAAAAGAATTTCATGAAATTGCTCGATTTCACCAATTTACGCTAACATACACACTCGAGTGCTTAATTTTCTAAACTAATAAACTAACCAAAAATGTGATTTTGTTTGCAGAACACTCTACCCTCGGGGGTTCGGTTCATATTTGATTGCACCGATGGCAATCGAGTGGACTCGGTGCACAAATTACGACCCAACGGGCACTACGTGTGCGCCTCCACTGACCACCTAATTCGTTTGGACTATCTGGGTCTCCGTCCCGAGCGGCCTTATTCGGCGACCCTTCCCATCGGGGACCGACGTAACATGGATTCCAAACTAGCATCAGCCGGAGTTCGAGTGCACAACAAGGTTGGCACGCCACGCGTCAAGATGCTTCACTCGTCCACGGGAACCTCGTCCTCCAATTGCTCTTCACTAACCTTGCCCAACGGGTGTGGCAATACTGCGGGATCCATGTTCGAGTTGCCTAGTCTCAAACCGAAGATTGTTGCCTTGTTGCGTGGGGCGTGCCGTTCCAGCCCTTCCTACCGACCCTCTCGTCGTGCCTTTCGTTTTCTGCTCAACCACCGTGTCGCACTCAGCTACGAACAGTTGCTCAACGAAATTTCCCGTTGTGTCAAGCTGAACGTTGGTGCCGTGCACAAGATGTACTCGTTGTCTACTGGCAAGCAGGTATTTTTGGTCATTATTATGTTTTTCACATACAGTGTTGCCTCAAGTTTTACTCTTCCAATTTACATAGAAAAGTGAAACAAAGAAAGAAGTAGACAGTGTTCGATTTTTCCATTGTGAAAGCTACACTGCTTACAATGGCTTGGTGAAAAGAGAAGCAAGTAAAACTTGAAACACTACTGTGTGTTTCATATGTGTCACTAAAGCGCGGTATGCTTTTTGTAAAAAAAAGCAGCAAAACCGCTTAGGTCAAATTTGAGTTATCATCGAAGTGTTATGTAAAAATGAGCCAAATTATATAAGAATTTGAAAGATTTAAATTCAAATCAAATTGAATAAAAATTCAATAAGTTTTTCAAAAAATTCAAGACCTAACACAATTAATTAGATTCAAATTTGTTAAAATTTGAATTACAACAGTGAAAGCTAGATTCAAATTAGTTAAACATAGTAGAAATAATTCGTAATTCTCATTGTACAAAAATATAACAGAAAACAATAAATGATATAGCATTGTACATAGAACATAAAAACCACAACTATATTATTCAAATTGAATTTTGCAGAATGTCAGAATTTCAATAATATATCAGAAGAACATTGTAATGTAGCAAAAATTCTTAATGAGTTTGTCAATTAAATTGTTACTAGAAAGTACATAATAATTTTTATAAACACGACTTGGTAGTCTTCATCAAAGGCTTTGGTAGAAACCTAAAATTAAGTAAATTTTTATTTTGTTTAAAATCATAAATAAGTAAAATAATTTTAACAGATTATATACTAACAAACCGATTCTTTTTTAGATAACTTCGCTATCCGACCTATCCGATGGCGAGTGTGTATACCTGGTGTATGGCCGTTCGGAAAAGTGCAGTTCATTTGATTTCATGCTTGATGATTATGGTTTGTATAACTGGCTTACTTGGACATTTTCATTTGCTAATTCTTACAATAATTTTATTTGTGTGTATATATAATAGAGCAACACGATATTATATCAATTGTTGGTCCCGGATACAAATTGCCTGAGATTGAGGAGAACAACAATAACAGCAAAGCGAAGAATCGCAAAGCTCACTATACCAGCGAACGCATTAACGATACGCAAGATAAGCAACTGCGCACACCCAACGAATCCGTGGCGCGACGCAAACAAACTCGAAACGAACGTGATCTGAAAGCCTTATCCCTTCCTCATAATTTTTGCACCTCCGACTCGAACACCTCGCTGGATGAGCTAACCACCGAGGATGAGAAGGAGAATGAAGTTTATCTCAATTTTTGCAGCTCGAACCAGAGTCGAGGAAAGTTTGCCTCGAAACTACCGCCTAGTCGATCACGTTTTGCTCAGCCTAGTAGTCAGGCTCGTTCGCAATGGAACCAATGTCAACGTTCAATGGCAAGCTCCGAGTACTACTTGCCACAAAGTGAGAACAGTAGCAGCTATTCTACCGGAAGTGGCTTGGTTTTTGACTATGCCAGCAGCTATGGAACTCGATCCGACGATCAATCCTCGACTTCCGGCGGTGGTCATGTGTTGCACAGTGGCAGTACCACTCCGGGCGCTGCCTCTTCGGTCAGCTGTTCGGAAGATTTCAGCTTTGCACCAATCAAACCTCCTCACCCAAGCAGTGTCGTCTCGCCACACCTTTCTAGTTATTACGATGAGGATGAGGATGAGGTGGATGAGAGCAAAGATGATGATGATCATCTATCCTCGCATTCGCATTCAACCCCGCATTCGATCTCTAGTCTTTCTCGAGCTGCACCATCTAGTGGCTTTGTGGTTTCTCAAGATGAAGAAGACCCTGATGCCACGCCTCGCCATCGACCGATTGAGCCCGCCAAGATCAGTGCCGAGTGGTTGGAACTTGGAAAGCCTGCGTTTGAGCCCAAGAAAGAGGTTGCCGAGCAGTACTATGTGGATAAACTGATTGGTGATGGCAAGTTTGGCGTGGTTTACACTTGTATCCACCGAGCTAGTGGAACGTGCTATGCCTTGAAGTTGGTGGACAAACTAGCCATGCAACAAATGCTTTCCGAGAACGATCCCGACCCGAGTGGAGCCAGCACTGAAGCTGCTATTCTCAAACGATTGCAACACCCCAACATTGTTCGGCTGTATGACCATTTTGATTATCCCGATGTCTCCTATTTGATTCTCGAATATCTTAAGGTTTGTTTATTATATATTAAATGCATATCTAGCAACAATATTTTTAAAATTAGAAAATATCAAAATTTACATTTTTGATTGATGACAATTACGATTAAATTATATATTTAGTTATTTAAATATATAAGTTATATTTTCAGAATAGGTAAAATTAAATATAAAAATTTGAAAACAAAGAATTATTGATGAAAGCAAAAAATCAAAGAAATATTCACAAAAAAACAACTTTATTGATAATAAGCGCTTATTTACAAGTGAGAGTCGCTCGTGCTTCTCCTTATATTAGCATGCT
>WURS02386608.1:0-17248 GCA_011762765.2 Rhinocypha anisoptera
CTATCCTCTTTCCAAATTCCTATCCCATTTTATATTTACCGCCTATGGCGTATTTTTCTCATATATATATTATATATATATAGATATGTTTATGAGAAAACTCATTCGAGAACAATATATATATATTTAAACACACTTGAAGGAAAGCTCAGTGGAGCAATTTGTGCCATCGAAAACCATATATATATAATTTGAGGTGACATGCACAATCAAGTTTTACACATATATCTTATATACTTATGGATCTTAATCAAGAGTAATGATGTCTAGTTCTTTGTTATTTGGTCCATTGAATAGTTAATGCATGGGTTCATCAATTATGCCAAATATCTTAGACATAATTTAAGAATAATTCATTTTATAATGCCAGCACCTGCTCTTTCAACATCTGCTGCCATCCCTAATTCACTCTTATGAGAGTAATGATGACTATCAAGTTCCTAACATAATGAAGTTGGAATTGTTACTTTATGTTGAAAATTTGTATTTTTATAATTATTTTTATAATGTATAAAAGTTATTATAATTGTATTGTAAAAAGCTTCCCTTTAACAAAATTATGCTAGAGTACATTGATATACCTATGTTTTAGTTTAAAATTAAATTTTCCTGATACTTGCAGCAGATGGGGAACAGGGAGTATCACATGTCACCAATGCTGATGGCAATGATATGGATTTAAGCAGAGCAAAAGAAATTGAGAATGTAATAAAGGAGGCACTGGGTGATTTTGGATGGTGGCAAGCTCGTGTGTGTTTTTGTCTCTCATTATTGAGAATTCCAATTGCTTGGCATGAATTGTCAATCATTTTTCTTGCTCCTCCCCCTGGTGACTACTTTTGTGCTGGGTGGAATTCAACTAATGGCAGTAGTGACATTTATCAGAATATTACTCTAGATAAGGTAATGTCAACTCCATCAAATTAAATAGAATTTTAATTAAAATAATGGTAATTTTGCTTTCAGAAGAGTTTTTAATGATGCTTCAATATGAATACATACAGTGAGCAAATTAAATAATTTTTTTCCTCTATAACTTCTCTCGAATTTTAGAATATTTAACTCTACCATAAATCTACTTTCATTGCTATAAATAATTTTTAAAATTCTAATATGCAGTTGGATAAATGCCATTACAATAAAACTGAATTAGTAAAAGAGCATGATGTTGAGGAAAATTCAATAGTTACAGTGCCATGTCATCAGTGGACATATGATCGCTCCATCTTCAAAGAAACCATAATCTCTGAGGTAAGGCATGTAATCATCAATTCCTTTCTGCATTATCTAATATCTGTAGTAATAAGTGACATTGTTCTACATGCCATAGTATAAAAATATCTTACATACGAGTTATGATAGACTTTATCAATAATTTATGAAGTGTTTAACTTCTAAGCATGCTTATTTATGCACAACAAAAATGTCAACAAATGAACATAAGTCAAAGAAACAGCTTTAAGTTCTGTTGGAGATTTTGATTTTCCGTTCTCTTTCTTTTTACAAATCATGAAGGTTTTTTGTTAAAATATAATCTTATCCTTTTTTTAATCCATAAATATAACTGTTGTTTTATAGTGGAACCTAGTTTGTAATCGCTCTCAACTGGCCAATGCTGCTCAGTCATTGCTTATGTTTGGAATTCTCCTAGGTAGTGTTTTCTTTGGAATGATAGCAGACAAGTAAGTTGCACTAATGCATTGAATTGAACCATGAATTTCCTCTAAAATATTAATTCAGGATGATGTTTATTTATAACATGTTTATAATGCTTGCATTTATAATGCTTTCATGTTTTTAATACATTTCATTCATAAATCTATAGGCTTTATTCTTAAATAGAAGTTTATTTCAATTCCAAATAGTTATATTCTTTGGGATTAATGATAATTAAATATTACCTATGGAGTAACCTAAAAATCCAAAAGTAGGTCATCAACCCAAATGTATAAATAGTTTTTAACTATAGTTCTGATAGAGCAGGTTGGAGACCTATCTCAAGCATTTGACAAATAAAACTCACAATGGGGGTAAAAGGAGTTGCCCACCCTAGAGGATGTGCTACAAATTGTGCAGCCACTTCCTCTAGGGTAATGTTTCTCAGAAAGCTATGCTACCCAGAAAAAAAACACAGCAAGGGTTTAGCTGGACTGCCCTGTGGAATATTTAATTTTCCCAATGCCAAACAGCAAGAAGGTGAATTTTTCTACCTAACACAAAGTAACTGGTTAAAGGTTAAACACTTCAGAGTAGCATTTTTGTGAAACCATGAACTACCTAGAAATTAAGAGTATATGAATTTTTTTTACAAGTAATTCATTGGCTTAAGTCAATGAAGTATATTCCTAATCAGTAATGCACTGTGATCCATAAAATTTACTATAAACATATAACCACAAAAAGTTACTACATATGTACTTTGGAAAACACTAATTTTAATTCACATTACTAGTAATTAATGAAAATATCTACCTTTTCCTGTTTATCCAATAAAATTTTCCTTAAAACTACAGTAAAACTTGCAGAATTTTCCACTTGTTTTAGGTTTGGACGTAAAATACCACTGTTGGCGGCAATTGCATTACAGACCCTTTCTGGTATTGCAACAGCATTCATCCCATCATTTGAAGAATTCCTTGTTCTGAGAATACTGATTGCATTTGCAACAGGAGGAATCATGATGACAAGTTTTGTGATCTGTAAGAGCAAATATAAGAATTCTTCTTAAACAAATATAAAACAGCAACAATATATTTCAGGACTATAATATTCTGGTTACATACATATATTCAATCACTACAACACATATAAGAGAACTAATTATGTTGACAGATAGTTTGTAGGTAAACTTTCTTCTTCTCTACTTATCAGCTAATTTCAGGAATTCAATATTAACCTTAGATATCATCAATGGGTGATGAAGATAGCTATCTTTCATTAATATTTTAGTGGTCATGGCAAGGACCCAAAGATTGATTTGAAGATTTTGTTGCAATAGAAGGCCATTCTTATGAGTCAAGATATATGCATTATAATTATAGGTTCTTTATAGTACTACACTATTACTACACTATTTTACTACCACTAAATTGAAATTAATAATAATAATAAGTCTTTATTGGGGCGAGAATGAGACTAAATAGTCTCTTCTTCCACCTATCCCTGAAATTCAAGAGATCCATAAGATTATTGGATCAGAATGTACAACATGTGCTGCCAATATATATATAAACCCACCAATGGTATAGATAATTAAACTAAACTTTGGTACTAAACCTCGGAAAGGCATTGGAAACTGTGGATTAGGTGTACTAGGGATGTTTGTTTCCTTTATATGCAATTGTCTGTCATTACAACGTTAAAATATCATAGTAAAAGTAATGCAAGTTAGAATAAACTTTGATATAAAAGCTAAATTATTCTACGCAATATGGATTTAGTCAATCCAGTGAATGAAAAATCTGATGCTTGCGGAAAGGTCTGTGAGACATTATAATTAAAAAATAGCAAAAATTTTTACCTTCTAAAATTCAAATATGCTTACTATCTTAATCTATTACTATATTAGGGAGAAAATAAAAATGTTAATGAATCAAAACATTAAAATTCTTTATTTACCAGCATAACAATGGAATAACTAATCCCAGGCATAAATTATTTACAAAATTGACTTTAAATTGACAAAAAAATCTTTTATTTAACTGCAGTTTCTTAGAACCCTACTACTGTAAGTAATCAGCTCATCAGTAGTTGTGATATACTGGTATTGTTCAACATAACACAACTATCTTAATAGCATGCAAATATTACATTCTGGTCATATTTTATCAAATTTTCAATTCAACATCCTCTACTGTACATTTTTTATTTCAATCAGTTGATGCATGTCAGTTCAATAATTTCTTTTTGTCTTTTATATGTCTGATTGCAACTACTTTTTCAATGAAATTTATTCACTGATTAGTCTAATGACTTCTTGAGTTTAAAATATATTTTACAAAATGAATCAATATTAAATCTCAGAGGTATTTTGATTTTAGGAATGGATTAATATAATGCCCTATTCATTGAAGTGTTTGAAACCAGGTGTTTTTACCTTGTTATCAAGATAATTTTATGGAGATTATCAACGAAATGATAATGGATAAAAGAAATCCTAAAACTGTATAATATTTCCTCTGCCACTTTCATTATTTAAAGCTTAATTTTAAAGGTATGGAGATAGTAGGAGGTTGGTGGAGAACTGCAGCACCTATACTATACCACCTTCCTTTTGGCTTTGGATATTCACTACTTGGAGGAATTTCCTATTCTTACAGAAGCTGGAGGCAGCTCCATTTGGTTATTTCATTACCATGCCTTTTGCTACTGTCTTATTGGTGGTGAGTAAAGGAGCTAAGTTATATGTGTAAAACAACCAATGTTTTATAATAACTCTGTTCAAGATGACATGAAATTTAATTGGTGCCGGCTGGGTTGCTCACTGGATAACCAAAAGGTAATGGGTACAACTTCTGCTTATGGAATCAGTATTGTGTTTTTCCATTATGTTTTTTTCTATTTGTGGAGGTATTAAATGACTATAGCCATTGATGCACCCTATAAACATAAATACTATTACTACTACTTAAATGGTAACAGAAGAAACAATATAAAGATTATTAATTTGTATATTTACACAAAAGGAGCACTGAAAACATGACCGGTTTCGAGAATAAGCATCGTCATCTGGTGCCTTATGGTTGGAAATGCAAGTTTAAATACATTGTTGGAGTGTGGAGGGGAGAGAGGTGGTGGGCAGGGCATAGGTAATTCATTTGAAAATTGCTTGAATGAGGGAGGGGGAGAAGAAATGTGGGAGAAGAAGAAATTGAAGGGGGTGGACATTGTTGAGGGGGAGGGTGGGTTTGTTGAGTGGTAGTGTGGATAGGAGCAGTGGACAGCGGTATCAGAAGACTCAGGACACAAAAATGACAATAAGGTGATTTTTTTCAATGAGTAACAGCTGACATTGGTAATAATAATAATATATTTGTCCAAGGATTTGAAATATGCATACAGGTAACATATAAGCAAATATAGGACAAGTCAATATATCAAAGTCAAAGAAAACCAGTTGGTGCCAGTTTAATCAACACATTAAAAAAAACAAGTATCGTATAAAATGCCTCTATTATTACATGACCACAATCACTCTAAGGAGTGTTCACTCAGTCTTCTGTAGGACATGGTACTGTCTGTGTGTCTCATTAATTTACTATGGAAATGTATTAATCTTTGGAGGAGAAATGAAACTTGGAGGAAGCAAAAGATTTTACTTTACTTTCCATTATGCATATAAAATGTACTGGCACATTATAGCATTATAGAGTATTAGTGGAAAGGTGACCCTTGCCCTAGAGACAGTCTCTTGTAAAGGAAAGGCAACATCCTGTTTATGCTTCTGGGAACCCCACTCCAGATAAAAGAATGGTTTTAAATTATTATCATACTTGAAGTATGCCATTTAGCTGCAATAAATGTTCTTCGTGTTACTCTAGCCCGACCAAAATGCATACACAGTGCATATGTGCATCCAAACTTTTCAATAAAAGTTAAAATGTGTATGGAGAAGCTCACTCTGAAGTGAGATTCTCCATATGATATAATCATAAGAAGGTACAAAAGAACTCAATCATATAAAATTGCTGAGTGAAAAATAATGCTTAAGAATATTATTGCTGCTAAAATAAAATATATATTTCTTGCATTTAGGTTGATCCAAGAATCACCTCGTTGGCTATTGGCAACAAACCACCATAAAGAGGCAAAAAATATACTGATGACAGCAGCCAAGGTAAATGGCAAAGACTGGAATCGCATGCATCTCACCAATTTGAAAGTAATGAATGGAAAACATAAAATAGAAACTTCTTCAAGTGGAGAGCAAGAAGGAAATACTTCAAATGAAGTATATTATACAAATGGTATTTCAAATAACATGCCATATGTGGTAAGTACATGAGCCAGAGAAACTGGTAATCATCAATTGTAAAAAATAACAAAAAATATCCTGAAATTTCAGTATGTTTATGTGTTCTTACTTTTAACTACATTACATTTATTTAATTCTCTATGAATGCTGACAATCATTGCAAGCATGAACCTTTTCATATATGGACATTCAAAATCATATATGGGCGCACTATTTTCTTGAAATATTTTGTTTTCTATGTCAATGAAGCCTTTGCAAATGGCTTTTCCCATAACAACCCTCAACATCACATCGTTACTGATAAATTCTTCTCGAATCTTGCACCGGGTGAGAGTATCTTGGAAGGCCAATGTTTTGATGATTGACTCGTTCATCATTTGCCTCCAAGCAATGAAAAAGTCAATGATTGAAGTGTTGGGGCCCTTCAAGACCCTCACCTGTTCCAAAACCCAAGAGGAATTTATATGCTGGTAAAATGTCAGATTATATTTCACTTTGTTATTATCAGTAGCTAGATATGAAAGGTATGAAATTAGTTCAAATAGTACTAGAAAATATGACACATATGGCATTAGGTGATGAATAAATATAAAAATGGGATTATGGATATTGCATTAAATTGTGAAAACTGGGATCATTAATGCTGCACAAAAAAATTGGGACCAATATGCTAAGCCAAAGTGCTCTCCACCAATCATTATATTAATGAGAAAATTGGAACGGTTTATATCATCACCTTAACAGATATATACTGGAAGAAATTTCCAAGGTCATAATTTTCAAAAGCTCTTAATTAGGGCACAAAAAGGGTGGGATTAGTATATCTACTAGATTACTAGTACTAGATTAGGGATTATATCTACAGGGAAGCATATGCTACCAATAAACTTTTGCAGAAGGAAAATAATGCAGTTTTATTCTTAAAATGTTATAACTGTAGTATTTTGTTTTTTAGATTAATAATTGTTGTTCATTTTTACATCCAAATGTAGAAAATACATGTACAATATTCTTGTACATTAAATAAATAATAGGCTTGAAAAATCTGATTGTGTATTTGAATGTAGATTGGTATAAATAGTATATTGTGTTGATACATATTGTAATGTACATATTTTCTGTCCTATTCATGTCAATAAAAATAAAATGAGGTCCTTGAAAACACAGGCTTGTATTTATTTTGAAAATAAGAGAGAGAAAAGCTATTAATTTTCATTTTTTTGATATTCATCAATTAAGTGACAAATTGCACATTTTTTTCTGAAACTATATTTCAGTCAGACTTGCCGACCAGATTTCAACAAGCTTGTTGAATAGAGAGTTTACAAAATACTTCAGATAGATAATATGATGCTTGTTACAAGATCCATTCCTGAAAGGCTGACTCAAGTTTCCATTTCTAACATTAACTGGAACTTATATTTAGTCATGCAATTTCTATCACAAAAATATCAAAAAGTATTTATGTTGTTATTAGACAATAATATTAATCTTAAATATGTTCAATTATCAGAAATTTGTCTGTCTATAAAAAAACCATATTTTATAGGTTTTATGTCATACTGTCCTTATTTTACACACTAATCAATAAGTATACTATTATAATTACATAATTTATTATTATTAAGTATACTATCATATTATAATTGCATAATGACTGTCATTTACTTATATCTTAACCCTTTCGCTGCTATCACTGTGCATGACCAATGGAGATTTTCCAATGTAAAATCCCAAATGTCGGATCTTAGACTATGGAAAATTTCTCATGCAAATGAGCAAATGCTTTCTGCCATCTATTCATGATGGAGTGGTTGCTGTGAATGCAGGCAACCCAGGTATAAAATGTTTCCCTTCTGCACTTCAACTCAGAGGGGCTCCTGCCCCTTTTCTCTGAACAATGGGATAAGGCTAATCGACCCTTGGACCTTTTTGCATCCCTCTCACAGGAGAAGTCCCACAGTCAACATAAAGTAATTACAGCAGTTTTTCTAAAAAATATTTGTTGTACTCCCTAAATGGAATTTGGAAATGAATTTATTGTGTTTCAATGATTATTTCCCAATTTTAAGCACAACTAGTGTTGACATTAACAGTTTTTGAGGAGAACAGGTTAACTATTTAAGGTGGAATTAATATGCTCTCTGAGAAGTGAGATGTATGATGCCATGAAGAGATTCTTATTTGCTTATTATTATCATCATATATTGCATATATTTATATGTAGTCTTATTGTATTCTCTCTCCATTTTTTAGGAAATGGTTCATCCTTACCTCAGTATTTCCCCAGGAATATTTCATCATATGAGTTTCATTTAGTATTTTTACCTTAATCATGGTTAGATCATTTTTTTTTGGTACTACACTAAAATAGTTAAAATAGATGGCCGAGTTATGTTTAAAAATTGAAATTGGTCAACAAAATACAAGAAAGTCATTTCCAATGTCATTTGTTTACGGAACACTAGTTATGATTTTAGCAGCACTGAAATAACATATAGTTGACCAAGGTCTCATGCTGTGAGAGGTTTATAAATGCATCATAGAGTCACATTTCCTCAAAAAAGGTAAACTGGACTGGACACCTGCTGAGATGGGTCCTGAAAGGGTAATCCTTCATACCTGGAAAATAAATCACTTCAAAAGAGTGCTATCAGTGCACTGGTGCTAAGAATTTCTCATAAAGCTCAGCACACAGTCAGCCTTCATCTGAAAATTTTGAGGCAGCGAAATGGTTAAGGAACATCTTACTCTAATTATTACTGGCTTATTATATATAAATATTTAATTTTGAATTTATACCTAGGAAAATAGGTCAAAACAAAAACATGGAAATGTACTTGATTTGTTTAGAAAACCAAACTTGAGACGGAAAACATTAATCATAGCCTATAGTTGGATAGCATCTGGACTCTGTTTTTTTGGAACTGCACAATACACGAGTCGTATTGGAGAAAACATCTTCATCAATGTGGCTGTATCAGGTAAGAAAAAACAATTCCATACTTATTAAGAAAAAATTCAATGGTCAGTATTAATGGGGAAGGGGGGGAGGGCAATGACAGTAAGCAGATGATTGTCATAAGTCTCATCACTCAGTTATCATAGGCCTCATCCTTATAGCCAAAATAAACAAATCTTTGCAAATAAATTTCACCCTAACTTAGATCTTGAACGTTGATTTTATAACAACAATAATGCCCTCATCCAGCACATTATATATGTTCTATAACTTTAACACCATTATCTTGAGGAAGTGTACTGAGCAGGTATGCTACTTGATCCATCATTGTCAGTTAATGAGATATATAACCCATTTTATACCATTTTAATTTCTGCTATAGAAACATATATTCCTGTTAAATGCATTTTCAGCTCAACCTATCCTAAATTGTTATCCTAAAAGCCTATGTCACAGTTGAAACCTCTCATTATATCTTTTTCTGTCCATTATTTATTTACTTTGGTACTTGGCATAAACAGTGACATAAAGTATTTATAAATAAGAGTAATCTTCCTGCCAATATGTAACTTGGGAATGTGCACAGCACCTCTCCAGAAAGAAGTATAAATCTCTATGCAGACTATTTCTAATAGGTTTATGATGCAATAAAGTTTTTAGTTATATTCTTACTGAAGCGTTCAGCAGTGGTTCACAAATAGATGCTGTATGTACAGACTTCTCCAAAACTTTTTACAGAGTCTCTCATACACAGGTTTCCAATGTGCCTTAATGCAATGCTTTGTAAGCTATTTGACTGATAGATCTTTATATACTAAATTGAAGGGATCATACTCGAGAGAATATCTAGCCTATTCTGGAATCTCCCAAGGTTACCATTTTGGACCTATGTTATTTAGTATTTTAATGAATGAATTTTTTAAAATGGTAAAATGAAGTTATAATAAAGTCTCTACTTCACATTTTATATCCTAATCGCAAGGTTTTATTGTGATCAGAAGCATTAATGACTGTAGCGATGGAGAAATGCATGTCAATAATATCTAATTGGTGCAGCAATAACTTAATGTCATTAAATATGAGTAAATGCCTAAATATTACCTTTCACCATAAATCCAACCTTATTATTCATCACTACACCACTGAACTATCCATTGTCTCCCATTTCCACTGAAAATAAATTGAGTTTTAGATTTCACATAGATGGCAACATTCTGAAGTGCATTAGGATGTTGAGTCTTGAGACTAGATTAATAAAGGATATAAAAGGCATTATGGCCTTGACTGTTCTATACTCTTCCCTAGTATTCCCACTACTTGAAAGTTTGAAGGCTGCATTACTCAAAATATATAATGTCATGGAGAGGGTCCAAAATAAAGTTTTGAGAATCATTTATAACAAAATTGGGTTGAGGTAAGACGTGGTTAATTTTTATTTCATGGCAATAACAAAACATAGTTAAATTTTATTCAAATGTAGACATATTGTATTTCCTTTATTTCCCTGATACTAAATTTGAGACAACCAGGTAAAACGTTTAATATACATAAGGGTACTGAAAATTATTACAATAACTTTCCCCTTAATAGAGTTATGAGGGAATTTAATATTCTCAGCGTGAATATTGATACAAACAATACATCATTATTGGGAATTCTAACTAAGATCCTAAATGAACTCAAAGCTTTATATGACTTATAATGGTTATCCAGATTTTTGTATAGCTCTATCATGCTGTACCCATATAGTGAATCTTAAGTAGTTATGTTACTTGTTTGTACATTTTTTTTGATTACTCTTAATACAATTGTTGTGATTTATTGCAATAAGAAACTCAAATGATTTTAATGTCTATTTTTACATTATACTCGTATGTATATGTTATCAGGTTATGAAATGTTAAGTTGTAATGATATATCTCCTGGAAAAAGGCAAATGTCTTTATACATAGATGAATATTTTTGCTTGATATCATTAGATCATCTAAAATGTTTTATAAATGTAGCAACAAAAACAAGGAAACACTCAAATCAGTCTTGGCATTTTGTACCCTGGCTAGACACCAAAATCTCATCCAAATCCATCCAAAACCAAATGGCCTCTATTTATGATATATCATAGAATTATTTAAAGTTGAGATCATGATGCTATGACCTAAAAATTACTGATAACATTTACCTGACTTAAACTAGATTAAAACTAAAGACATTCATTAGCATTATTTTTTATCATACAGGTTTCACTCAGGTGCTGGGTACACTTGTAAGTTGGTTCTCTATGCAAAAATTTGGACGTAGAAAAACACTACTAGTATCACAGCTTCTTTCAGGGGTATCTAGCCTCCTCATTGCTACCACCCTTAAAGGTAGGTCTTCATTTAGAATATAGTCAAATAATTGGCTTTTTTTAAATTAACCCTATTTTTATATATAAAAACTCTTTCTATTCTTGTATTCCAATTTGCTTAGATTACAATGTATTGATAATAAATAAACTACTCTATCTCCCAATACTAACAATCATCCAATTTTGTTAATTTCTCTTTTTATTCCATTTTACATTAAAAAGTGAAAAATGTACATTACATTGTTAATGACACAAAGTGCTTTATAATACTAGGTAAATGTACCATTATATGTAGGATATAGTTACATATCTACGTAAATAGATAAAAACTGGAATAAGTAGCATATTGTACTTTGATCTCAATCATTAAAAATACTTCAACAAATCCATTAAGCATAAATGCTTACATTATGTTCATTAAACTTTATTATTGTGAGATACTAGTTTCCCTGTGCTATTTTATCATTTATAATCCAAATGATATTATATTCTGAAGTTATGGTGCCCTTTACTTTGGAAACATTAAAAAAATACATAAATTCTAAGCTATATCTTCGATAAACTATTACATTCACTCCTACAATATTTTAAACAAAAATCATTCGTATAAATTATTTTGCCTTACCTCTAGTTAAGGAAGGTCCACTGAACCCAGCCTGAATAATCAATTGATTGACAACTAGTGATATGAAATAAAAGATATCCTTCAGGCATTGAGAAAATTAAAATAAAGTGATACCTGTGGTGGACATGGTGGAAGTTTGTAAAGTAGTTTAAGGAGTTAGTGATCAATGAAGGGTATGTTTCTTATGAAGTGCTCAATTTGGATAAAAATGGCTTTATTTTGGAAAAAGATGCCCATGAAAATATACATCTCAAAGAAAGGAAAGTCTGTATAAGGCAGCAGGCCAATGAAAGACCACCTTGCTCCCTTGCAGTGTGGCAATGAGCATGGAATAATTTTAATGTTGTGGATCTTGAATAACACAATAACAGAAATAGTATTTGAAAGAAATTTTAAATGGTAAAAATTAATATTAATAAATATTGATTTTCTCATTAAATGAGATTAATATAAATGTTTCAAGGTGTTCTTTCTTTAAGATTAATTTTTTAATTTATTATGTAATCATTCAAAATAAAAATTGTATTAAATTTCTCACTTCCTCCTCAAAAACTCCATAATTTCTATATTTTTAATTTTATACTCTAAATATTATTTATGTATATGCAACTTGACAAGTTCAACATCATCTATTTTGACTGTCTGAACTATAAATGCACTACTATTACTAAAAACATTCATTTGAAAATTCATGAGGTTTATGTTAAAACTGGGATAAGACTATAAGATTTTCTGAAATAAAAAAAGACCAAAACTTCTTTATTTAATTTTACATGCTCATTCAACATATCTTTCTTTCTATCAAATGCCTGATGGCCTAATTTACAGTCAATATTTATTTTTCATGTAATCTCCAGATTGGAAATGGCTACCTGTACTGATAGCAGCAAATGGATTAATAGCAATGGCTGTTGTTCTTTCAACAAACTACTTGTACACATGTGAACTTTTTCCTACCGTGGTGAGAAATGCAGGAATTGGAATATCTTCCATGTGTGCCAGGATAGGTTCACTAACAGCACCATTTATTGTCACTTTAGTAAGTATTTGATATTTCAAGAATTTAACAGAATAGAATCATTCTACATTTACTCAAATAAAAACTTAATAACAACCAAGAAGATTTTTAAAATCAGACTGCATTAATACATTTCTCACATCCACAAGTGAATGTATGAGTGAGGCTTTAACTGCATATTTTATTACATCCTATTTTGATCATCCAAAAGAGGAAGAAGTGGTCGACTGTCCAGTTGACCTTCAAGTTTTATATATACATTTATATATATCTGCCAGGTATGTGTTAGGACGGCAAAAAAGGAAGGACAGCGTAATGAAAATGTTAACGATGTTAAAATGGCAGAGTTTAGAGAGCAGAAGAAAACTGAATAGGTTATATGTAATATTCAAAACCACCAAAGGAGAAAAAGGATGGAATGAATTAAAACAAGAACTAGAGAAACCACTCCACCTCAGCAAAAATGACCATCGTCACAAGATAAGGTGCAGGGCCCAAAAAACAAACACTGCCAAGTTTTCGTTCCTAAACAGAGGTATTGAAGAGTGGAACAGGTTACCTGAGGAACTTCTTAAGCCCTTTCCCAAATCCCTACCAACTTTTTGGAGAAAATGCAAGGAGTATTTGATTAATTATTCAATCCTCTAGATGTTAATTGTTTACTTTTTGTAGTTGTTAATTGTTCTTTGTAGATGTGAATTGTGTTTTATAAATATCTACGTGTTTTTCTTAAGCTTAGAAAGGGTCGTTTTGTATACTATTTTCCTTGTAATTGTTGCACGTGGGCCATATTCATGTCATTGTCACCCGGCTTGTAGCCGACTTGGAATATGTAACCCTAAATAAATAAATAAAAGAATGCATATTTACAGGTGATTTAACATATAATCTTTGGAGAGAGTCTAATTACGACTAATGAAATAATAAAATTCGTGATACGACATATGGAAGCACATGTTTTGTCATGATTATAAATTATGTATACAAATGCATACATAATTTGTCAGAAAAAGATATTAAGGATATGGTGCTTGTCGTTAATGAAAAGGAACACGCCCACAGAGGTGTGAGGAGAGGGAGGGACCTGTGAAATCTACCCATTGGAGTGCAGATGGGTGATGAAGGGTAATCCGCATGCTTCCCACCCCCATCATTCTGTCCAAAATTTATTCCTTTTCTCTTTCTTCCTACTCCTACCCCACCTAAATAAAGTTCTACCCTCTATTACAACCTTCAACAATCCATTGCCTCTGAGTACTCCTTCCATCTTCACCTTTCCTGTCTTTTTTGGATCACTCGCAGCAAACGCCTCACCTCCGCTACCATTCTAAAAAATTCTTCATTCGTTTTCATCTCTGTCCACTTCACTTTCTCCATCCGTCGCCAAAGCCACATCTCAAAAGCCTCCAATCTCATCACATCATCCTTCCGAATGGACCAGGTTTTGGATCCATGTAGTGCTACGCTCCATATTAGGGTTTTCACTAATATTTTCATCAAATCTTTATTTAGGGTCCCTCTCATTAACCCATTACCATTAGCAGAGACATTGTTTGCTATTGCAATTCTTCGTCTAATATCCATGACACTACGTCCATTTCTCTCCACGATGCTTCCCAAATAAGTGAACTTTCAGTCTACCCGTTCTAATTTGTTCACTTCCGATTTTTCGCAACACTCCCAATAGTTTAGACCACTCTACTTTATCGAATGCTTTTTCAAAGTCTATAAAACAGGCAAAAACATCCTGATTATATTCTATATTTCGATCTATCAATGTCCTCATTACAGCAATCGCATCACGAGTCCCTCTGCCTCTTCTAAAACCAAACTGATCTTCACCTAAGTATTCTTCTGCCCTGCTCTCAAGTCTTTTACTGATTATTCTTAGAACTACCTTCGCTGCATGCGGGATCAAACTAATTGTCCGATAGTCCTCACACTCAGCTGCTTTCTTTTTATTTGCTTTTGGAATTAATATCAACCTAATGAAATCTTCTGGACAAATTCCCTCATCATAAATTGCTCTAATTAGCCCTTAAAACTTCTTCCTTTCTGATTTTCTTAAACCCTTGAGTAATTCTACTGGTATATTATCCATCCCCACTGCCTTCATGTCCCACAGGACCTTTTTGATCTTGCTGTCTAATATTTCTGGGACTAAGCTATCCTCCTCTACTCCTATTCTCCTCCTATCATGAACACTTTCTCATTCAAACTACAAATGCTTTATACAAATAAACATACAAAAGTACTTTGGTAGTGTAAATGTACTCTGTACAAATGAAGAGTGGAGTAGAGAGAGAAGAATCAGATCTGAAATCTCTGTGATATATTTCATACTTCACTAAATTATTTTCAATGATGGAAAACAGGATGGGTATTAATAAGCTAGGCAACTAAAAGAGGGACATCCATAAAATTTGCCCTTCGACTAATAGCAACAGAATACAATGAGTCCTTTAAAAAAAGTGAAACCTTTTTATAAAATTGTTATTCAACTAATGAATGTATTGGATGCATCAATTTACTACATTTTGTTATATTTCCAACATGTTGGACTTTTTTAGACTTTTATTTAAAAATATTGTATTTACATGATGTCTTATATCTGTATTGTAGAATGGTTGGACAAATAAATTATATTATTATTAATAATAAGTCAAATGGGCTAAGGAACATAGAAATTAGGATCAGAATTAAAAGAGCTATGGAAGAGATCAAGCAAACTAATCGTTAGTCAGGTAGTATCTCAAGGGAATGCAGTCATATTGAGCGAATTATATGATCAAAATAAGGGAGAATGGCGAAGTATGGGCGGTAAAAAAATAAGGCAAAATTAGAGGCATGGGAGAAAGACGAAAGAAATGGGCTTTCTTCTTGGGCTAATTAGTTTTTTCAATAGCCTTCTGTTGACTGCAAAAAGGTACGTATTTATCAAAAAAAGATGTGCATAACAACCGAAGGAGGATGGATTATCTGCAAATTTGAAAAAAAAAGAAATTTCAGAAAAACCTTACAAAAAGAAATTCATTTAAATAGGTACCACATGAATGTCCCTGACCACTTACGATGTAGCGAATTTTTGCGACGACGTTTTGATATATCAACACCTCAACGATTGAAAAAATCAAAATAAACTTAGGTAATATTATTCCCACTTATTCGATGACTTTTCAATGTATAATTGGAAAAAATGACATAAAATTCACTACAAGGTAACCAAGTATTTGTTATTATGTTAAAACTCGGCCTATTTGCTTTAAAAAAAGTCAAGATTTTGAAAACTATCGGATCACAAGTATACAAATAGCTCTTAAAATAAAAAAATCAAGTCTCAAACCCGGGGAGTAAAGATAAATATTTCAACTTAATTTGAACTATATTTAACCTAAATTCATGGACGTATGGATACCAAAGTTTTCTGTACTGCCACTGTTCCAGAGAATTTGACGATTAGGAAAGCGTGAATTAGTTTCAACAGAATAAGATATGTCGCACGGCATTAATTCAAACAACGACTGCGAATATATTGCAAAAAATGGCTAGGGGCTTACAATATTGATATATGAATACATCGTGCGCAGAAATTAATACAATACGTAAAATCTATTAACATTTGTAGGCTAAATAGAGTCTAAGGGTCGAGAAGCTCATTCAACTCGAAGAATTGCATCCCATTAATATACGTACCATCACAGATATAGGAGGAAAAAAATGTCCTTTCAGGTGTTTTCGTCGTCCCAGCTGTAGTATTTACTACAACATGAACGCCGAACTTCTCACTGCTGATTCCATTTGTGAATTCATCCCTCTCTGATTACAACCTATACCCGCCTATACCTCCATCTTTTAAAAAAAACAAAGGCATAACGAATTATACACTGAACAGCTCCTCCAATCGCATCATATCACAAAAGAGCGCGCTATTTCGTAATAAGTAATGACAACGGTTGTTTGAACTTGGACCTTGTCCTTTTTTCACACAAAAGTTTATAAAAGAGCAGGCAAAGAAACAAATAGTAAACTCTGAGGGGGAGTTTTTGGCACGAAAATCCGTAAACATATTGGAAAAATGATAATGTCGAAAGAAATTAACTTTTATTTATTTTTGTATAGTTATGAAGTTGGCTAACTTAAGTAATATTTTGCAACTTTTTAAAATTTTTATACACGTTTATTGCCAGAGAATCCTTTTATTTTTATCAAATATCCTTTAGCTTACACTGTACATGCACGATGATGCTCCTCCCTCTTTGGAACGGAAGGAACCTCTGCATATAGCTTGTGCAAGTGGGAGGGTTCACTTTTGGACTCCTCCA
>WURS02386717.1:0-17247 GCA_011762765.2 Rhinocypha anisoptera
GGGATGGAAGGGAAGAGAGGAGGGGGGGTGGTGATGTGAGTGGGAACAGCGCGGAGTGAGCAGGCGGCAGGTTAAGAGGGAAAACGTTAGAAGCTAAGTGGACGGACGGCAGTCCACTGAAGGAAAATTTTTGGGAGAGAGAGTTTGGCCACGAGAGTTTGGTCACACACACACACACTCGTTCACTCCCATTCTGCTCAGACAGGGGAAGATCTTGAGAAATTCTTGATTCCCCACGAAAAGTTTGCCAGTCGGTTTTCGGAGAAGGGTTTGCGTTTTGCATTCAGAGTGATGTATCGGTTGTTTTCTTGACTCTAAAGCTTATGGTAATAAAAAAAATCGCGTTTTTGCGAATTAACATTCTGAAGTAGATGCTTTGTGATGGTGACCGATCTGAAAGAGAATGGTGCTCAAGGCGTCGATAAGTTGTATCTCAAAAAATCTTGCGAAGTGAAGCCGTCATCTCTTACTTTAATCACTCGTGTAGTGAAATGCTATGTTGACTAAATTTTATGGCTACTCCATTGAAGGTGGGGTAAAAAGGAAGTGTGGTGCTCCGCAGCCAAAATTGTTTATTTTTTGCAGCTGGAAAAAAAACTCCTCTTGTTTTGAGCTTAAATAATATATTCTAACGCTCAATCAAAGGAGGAGTACCGCTCCGCTCTTGTAAGAAGTCGTGTTTTTTTTGCATTGGAGGGTGCACTGAATGTTGACAGAATAGGCCTTTCGATGTTAATTTTTTACTAAACCGTGAGGTTCCAGGGTTAATTTTCTGAAATATTTCCATGCTGGAAAGTAAAGCTTATGCGATTTTTCACTTATAAAGAATTTTAATCACGACCCGGGATTCAGCAATTTATGACATCATCATGTTCATTATTTAATTCCTGCTTTATAATAAAAGGTACCAATGCTGGCCAATTTATGATTAATAATTGCCACCAAAGTACGATATTGCCAAACTTAATTGGGTGTTTTGAGAGCATTTTACATACTTTAAAGAATTTTTATTGGTGACTTTTCTCTGATAATATTTTAATATTTTTTGAAACATTACTTCTCGCGGAATATTCCAGCTTTTTCCGCAATTAGGTGCCCAGTGTCCTCAGAAGAGGAGGAAAGGACACCAGTGAAGGAACTGGAAAACGTTGACAATTCTGCTTTGCAATTCGAAAGAATAGGAAGACAGATAATTTTCTCAAAGTTATTATTTCAATTGATGCGAGAAACTGCGTTATCTTAAATGGAAAGCTGAAAAAATAGAAGGATATAACAGAAGGAAGGGGAATGGATATGAGACTGATAGGTCAAGGTTAAAAGGAAGGGATGGAGGGTTGATCAAATGCCACCAAGGTCAGGACCACACACAAACTTTCTCGAATAGGAACCAACCCAAAGTCTGCCCACTCCCAAAACCAAGGGAGTTTTCTCACGAGGAGGAAGTATCTTTGCCTAGAGTGGAAGATCTGCAAACCGTGAAACTTTACTTCCCACATTGCAAATGGCGAAGTCTCGTTTAAAATAAAAAGAAGATACGTTGAGGACGACAATGATTTCAAATGGAAGATTCCAACATCTACCGATTCCTCGTATCACAGAATGGATGGCGTAAAAGTTTTCTTCATTGTACGGGTCTCATCTTCATCTGCTACATCGTTCTATTTTCCATAGTTGTGCATATTTTTCGAATTTTCTAAGTTTATTTTTGCTGTATATTTATTTCTCTTACTTGGAAACGAACTTTAGAGTAATTAAGGAACTGATATTTCCAATAATACCTATGAAAGGTTAAAATTCAAATACTTATATGACCTTCACCGTTATCTAAAAGGTTTTTTCAAACATTTAAATTCTTAAAAAATGAATAACACATTAAAATCAGCTATTATTAAAGCCTCTACAGCATCACCAAGTTCCATAACTCTACTCACTGTTAGTAAGAAGTACATATTTCCTAATTCATCTAATTCTGTTAGATTCAGAGGTAACAGTGATATATCTATCCTTTCATATTAAAACATTTTCCTTTATTTGCAGAGAGATTTTTTCTATGCAATCGACATTAAGGAGCTCCTTTCTCCCATTATTACGTCACTAAAGACGATAAAAAGGGAATTTAAAGAAGACAACTATAATGTCTCTGGCAGGACTAAATTGGAAAATGTTTTACCTCTCCTACGTGGTATTTAAAAACAGAGTTTTGAAGTCGTCACTTTACATTATTAAGCAAATAAGCTATGATTAAGCCTTCTTTGAAAGTACGATTTTAATAAAATCTAATATTTTTACAAATAAACAATTATTAACCGAGGATATATATGAAATTAAGAACTATGATTTAGCTTATTGGAATAATTGAGTAACCAAAGCATGTGGTAAATTCAATCGTTGTAAATTAATTACATTAAAATGCTAAATATATGTTTACTGATGAAAATGTAGCTTCAAGAGAAGGAGATTCATCAGCATGTGGTCCACGACTCTAGCCAAAAACATTTCTCTCATTCATCTCAGAAGCCCATTGATATAGACGATGCAAGTAATAATTTCATTTAGGTGTTGCAGTCCTTAGAGTTGAAGACCAAGTTGGAAACTCTTGTTGAGTACCACCCGTTTGGTTGGGAACGAGGAATTCAGACATGTAAATTCTCCGTTAATTTTCTCGTTATCAGGCGGAATGCAAATAATAGCATTTTGTAACTCTCACTAAATTCACACTAGAGATAGTGACAGGAAATGAATCAAAGTTGTTCAAATAATCTAAAATGAAGTCGAATTCAGATTAATAACAAATATACCATATTTATAACATTTGTCTAGACATTAAAAATATTAATAAAATGATAAAAGTATAAGCAAAATCTCCGAAGTGCAGTGGAAAACGATGATGAGGAAAATCCTTCGGGCTCATGCTGCGTTCACTTTAACCACTTTTGACAGCGTTTGTAACTTCCCCAAATGGAATTTTAGACATTCGTATCTGTATGTGAGCGTTAATTGCGGATTGAATCACATTCCCCACCAGTTTAAAATACATCTGTTCGGTAATCACGTGCCACTAGCAGTTGAATGATTTGATAAAATACATGGAGAAAACTCGCATTGCGTTCACTGGCATTAACATTTAAATACTCTCAGGTTTTCGTAAAATATGTTGTCCTGGATACCAAAAGGAAATTATTAATGATTTATAACTTGAAAAAAGGGTCAATGATTTCCTTACCCTTAATAAATTTGCAACGGCATATTCTCTTAGATAACCAAATAATTGTCTCCCTTTGTTCCCTTAAGTTCACGAGCTATACATTTAAAAGCATTCATTTTCCACCACAACTAAACTTCGATATAAAAATAAAGTGCGTTCCCAGTGAGAAATTTGAATTTCCCGTCGAAATAAGTTCCGAAAGGTGAAAGAAATAGTATTTAGATTTGTTCGGAAATATGGACAAAACGTTTGGTAGGCATTATTTGTATGTATATGAAATTGATTTCATGCGAGTGCCTTCTCGCATTTCCCTACAGCTGATGGGAACTGAAGACCGAGTTTGAGAACTTTTAATACTGTAGAAAATAAATAAGAACAGGTAAGTAATTCTTTTACTGCGTAAGGCTTCACTAATAAACTATCACAGTCAATTTAAGCACGTAATGATTTCACTCTAATAATTTTGGTAACATTGGTGAATTTACTACCCAAATTGTAGTGTTCCTTTTTAACTACCTCTGCGGTAAAATATATTTTATAATTATCCTCTTAATTGCAAGTGACATTATTGTCATTATTACTCACGACGCTCGGAGAGTGATACAGTTTGAAGATTAAAACAACGTGACTGGGCTATCCTTCCTGGGAAAGTAGAAATTAACCTCACATTCATTGGAAAATACAAAGGATAAAACAAATAATTTTGGCTCAATAGATTCGTGTACATTCGTGGAGAAAGGCATCTGAATATATGCTGGTAACTCGTCTCTTCCCTTCGGCAAATATATTTTCGTATGACTTCATCCGGCCCCGCCAAAACTCACCCCAGCACACCCCCAGTGGTTGCGCCCATTGTCAGCCTGTCCTCACATGTAATCCTTCCCCTGTTCTTCCCTTGGTTCCTCCACACGCCTTCTTGTTCCCTTTCTCTCCTCCTTCCCGACCAATCTCTTCTCTTTTCTAAGTGTGTCGCCGTTCCTCGACTATTTTCTTTAAGTCCAACTTCCATCCCAATCATATGCACGCTTTCGACTCGGTTCGATCAAAGTCCAACCATCACTCTCTCAGGTTTAGGGGCTTCCGAGAATATAATTATAAATTCTTGTTTGCTGGTTTTCAACCCAGGAATTCCTCAATTAGTTTAGTAATACCGGATAAGGATCTCATAATTTAAACTCAAGGGGCAATACTTACTTATCTATTACGGATGTGTCGTAAATACTCAATTTACGAAATTCGCTGGGAAGAAGATGTAGTTTAACAGTCAGATTGTCTTTGAGCGCATACATCTGTCATTAACTGGATGCATTTTAATCTTCTCGTCATTGAAGGAAACTTTTTGGACCTAAAGCAACATTTGAAAATCAAATCTGTTCATTCATTGGCATATATACGAACTTTTAACTAATCAATCCTTCTTCATCAAAATAATCTAATACTTAAATATAATTTCTTAAAGTGCTAATTTACTTTGATAACAAATGCCGCAGTTGTTTTAATCACGTTTCGGCTTACTTATCCACCTAAAGGTAAATTCCACTTTTTACAGCTGAATTCCAAACATAAGGTCACAAGAAACCGTGGAGGGCGAATGTGAAGGGGAAGACCCTCGCCACTCACTAACTACCTTGCCAAATAGGTAGGGAGTGGCATTGTGAGGTCAAAGCTCCTCTAAAGGGTTGTCTTAAGATACGGTTGAGAAGCGGACGAAAAGGAAATTACCTTGAGAAAGACCACAGGGACGGAAACTCTAATGTCATGGAAGCTCTATCAAGGGTAAAGACATTGGGGGTAAATGGTTGGTTTCTTTCTACAATAAACAGTTTTTTCAGCAACAAAATATGTCATTTTACACTATTTCGACCTGTTCCCGATGTCTAATTTCTTATTTCTCGATGCAAAAAAACGAAAAACGGGAAATATTTCATCAATGAAAAGTTTCGCGTTGCACCTGTAAAAGCAAAGAAGTCTCAAGTACTTTTAAAACAGTTTATATCTTTTCATACTGTTAAAGAACATTCTGGCCGTTTTCTTAATGTAAAAAAGTCATAGTATTTCACTTTATGAATTCCAAATTAAATACTATATATTCTTTACTATTTTACATAACATTTTCTTTTACATAAAATTTTTACATAAAGTTCCTGGGAGCATAAAGTGATTTTATTCAGGTATTTAGATCATATTTCATTACATTTTATTTCATTTCCGGTTATAATACTTTGTCATGGTAACAGCACAGGTTTTCTTAAGAGCTTATTTTGAACTTTATGTGAAAGATTTGTCTCAGTTTTTTAAATCATCCACCGCCAGATATCTTTATATGTTAATTTTAGTATCTAACACGTATTTTGGAAAGGCAAACATAAGTACGTATAAGAGTACCAACCGTAGTTTTATTAGTTTTATAGTTATTAAGTAAAATTTCTGCTGAAAGAGTCTGATCATTATAGCCACGCTTTCTTTACACTCCAAAACTAAGTTAAGTTTCTTCAAAAAATTTAATTTCGATTAAAAAAGATTATAAGACTTTCCATAGTTCTTCATAATGGAGTTCATTCTTAGTTGCTGAGTATTCAATGCCTTCATACAATAATTGAGCTCTGACCCACTTCCCGAAGAAGAGAAACGACATGATTCACATGTCTGATCCAATATAGTATGTTGATGCTTAACTGTGGAGATGCTGTTTTGATGAATTATATTCCAAATTCTCTATTATATCGCCTTACTTTTTTTGATAAAACGCAAGGAAATCATTAGATTATAAAGGAAATCATGATATATTAATATTATAAATAAATTATGCTTAGCATAAAACATTATTTACCACAAAAATTCAACATTAACAGAGTTAAATTAGTAAAGTCACATCAAAATTCTTGTTGTTTGTATCACATTCTCAGTCGGTACTAAAATTAAGAAATAAAATAATTACAATAGTTTTGAGCGCAAAAGGAAAAATTGGCTTGTTTAGATCATTTAATAGCTAAATAAACACATTAATATAATACTTTGTGGAAAAAACGGTGAAATTTCAATAATTAAAGTTGAGTTTTGAACGTTCAGTTGATACCTATATACCCTCTGCTACGTGTCAAATGGTGATTCATCTCTGCGACCTTAATAAAAAATCAAATTATATGAGGTAAGTAAGTTCGTTTCAAACGTCTTATTTCCCTCTTTGTTTGAAAGGCCTTTGAATGAGACTATGACCGACTCCGATTAGTTCTTGATAAAAAATGACTAAGTAGATGTTTCAGATAAATATTTTTTTCTAAGTTAATATGTTACGCCCATAATGAGCTGGTTGCATGTATACAATCCAAATTGCTTTGGAGGCTGTAATCTGATGGGAAAAGGACGTCTGGCATAATTAGGGGTGGCCCGCGCATGACGGTCCTACATATCCTTGGGACTCTACTCCTAAATCTGAATAATAAAACGTCTTTGAGACAAGATACCATTTGCATCCTCGGCACGGTTTATTCGACTCTTAGCTCATCGTCTTGGAGAGGAAGCGGTCCAAGAGTGCGCCTTCCTTCCAACCAAGTCAATAATCTTGGGACAAAGGGGACTACATTTTTTTAATGTCACTCCCTCAATAAAACCCTCACTCACAGACACAAAACACGGTTTGCACTCCGCAGCGGCATTTTCATCTCCTATTTCGTATTTCCATACCACGCCATTTCTTTTACTTTGTTCGGAAAAAACTATATTGCAGTTGCCGAGGGACAATTATTGACTTGCTTGAAAAGTGCCTCTGCATTTTCCGTAGACGAGGTGAAAAGTCCTATGTCGCAGAAAATATAATTTGATTAGAATATCATATTCAACAGAAATTAGGGCGCATGCTGGTGGGGAAAATCACAAATTAAGCCTAAGCAAATCCTCTGTGCAAGTTGAATTTTAGCGAGAGCAATTTATTTCCTAGAGCTTTTTTATTAAATTTACCAAGATTGGACTTTAACAGTTAAATGGATCAAATTATATTTTTTTGGAACAGCGGTACTCGTAACTTCACCGTGTAATGAAAAAAGTAAGAAGAAATAAAAAAAAGTACAGTGACAACGCAAGTGTTAAAAACCTTTTTTTGTGAATTGGATTACTTTAACTTGTGACCTAAAAAATTTCGAGTTATACATACTAGTTTAAAACTGGTTTAACATTTTTAACTTCGCGTCTGAAAAGTCAATAAAATTTTTAATTTTTGTCTCCAGATACTGATTGCCTTTCATTTGAGAGCATAATCCAAATAGTGGCTTAGTTGGATCTTAATTTGTGCGGGCCGCCATATCGAAAACACCTGTACTAAACACAAAATATCTCTCACAAATTTTTCTTCATCATCGCTAAATTAATTTATATAGCTATACAGTGTAATGCGACAACAATAAAGTATTACATAACCTACCTGATTCTAGCTCTCGTAATTCAAACACATTCGATCAGAGAACACAACACACTTAATGCTATTTACGCAGAAAAATATTTTTCACCCACCTGTATTCAATTACCAAGTCAGATGCTAATAACATAATGCTGACGCGCCTTAAAACAATGCAACAAAAACAACAATACCAAGTCATCTCCAGGTGAAGTGATCATATCTCGAGAGGTTTACCTGAGGATATTACTGTATTCGAAACCAGTATTGCGAAAATAAATATTTTTCTGCCTAAATAATAATTTTTGCTTCCATAAACAACATTTCGTTTTTGCACTCTGGATTTTAAGATTATAATTGGAACATTGACTAACCTCTGATAGGCTGCTATGAGTGCACCGAGGTTACCCCATCCTCATTAAGGAAAATATTAAGTGTCTGTTATAGCCGTTAGTTCAGAGTATCAAGTTTTAGAAAACGCTAACTGTGTTTGAAAATCGTTTTTAAAATTACAGAAATTCTCGAGAATGCTGGGTAAATCTATGATTTCCCCTCTCGATTTCCGGTGGTTCCAAAATGTCATGAAATAGGAAACCTTCCAATAAATAAAGGTATAAATGTCTTTCCTCATCTAGAAGTACCTGACATCAATAGTATAACTTAGAGGGATACGAATCATAACCTAGGACATCTGCTTTTTCGTTTTGTGTGTGATAATGCCTAAAGTTTTTAAAATTGTTTTTTCATTTTAATTATCAGTTAAAAATTAGATATTAGTTAAAATATTCCGAAGTTTTATCTCTTTACAAATTTGTCAGTGTTACCGGAATCGCACGAGATTAATAAGAATACTTATGATAAATAAACGGTCTTAATCTTCGGTAAATCAGGCAGAGGTATATGTTTTTAATTAAGGAAGATGGATGGACCGTTTGGTGTAATTTAGCAGCATTATATAAGATAATTTAATCAACCATCGCCACAATTTCAGTTCTTAAGAAATATTAGGAGAAATGTACAAGTATATTAGTACTTTTTTATAGTTAAGTACTTACACTAGTGAAAATATTAGCAGCGTATTAGCTTCGTAATAAAATCAAAACGTTATATTTATTCTAAAATTAATTTTCATTTAAGTAAAAAAGACAAAAAGCCAAATAGCGAAGTTTGCACTTTTTGTCGTGTATAAATTAACAATAGAAATATTTTACGTGTCGAAGGATCCACTATATTCTTCGTTTATCACACTCAAATCTATAGCTATCGATCGATAGGTAGCTATATCTCTCGATGATGACAATATTTGCTTAAAGTTACCTATACAGAATAGCTATCTGATGCTACAAATTTTACACATACTTTTTTGCATGTTGAATTTATCACTTTAAAAAAGTGAGAAAGAATTTTTAAACCTGGTGTTCCGTTTATCTTTGCATTTTCAAAAGTAACACTCTATGAATACGAAGTATCCTAGAGCTATCATTTTTCTTTATTGTGGTGAACGAGTATTTCCAATTTTGGCTGTGCAATCTGTGCATAAGTCATATAAAAACTATAAATTAACAACGCTGAAGAAAAATAATCTTAAACCACATAGACCAATAAAACCAGGTTAGATAATTCACAAATGGGTTTTATCGTAGGAGAATAGAATTTCTTTTGCATTCCAAAAGAGAGAGTCCACTCAGTGGCCCAGTGGTGGTGGCAAAATGTCGAGGAAATTATGCACCCCTGATACCCTCACCATCCGATTGACCGAGATTTAACCCTTTAATTGATACGGCATGTGGGGGGGGGGACTGACCAATAATCCGATGCGCCTGGGATAACGAGGCTTGATTCAATTTTGATGGATACTCATCTAACGCATGATCGTATGGACAGCTAAGTCAATGATTAATTGGTTTGGCCCGATAAAGTATGCGAGCCCATCGTTCGGCGGATCGTAGGCAAAATTATGGCCGATTTATGCGCTGATGGGACATCAAGTTCTCCGAATACATACGCCAGCTGCAATTTGATGAAACCGAGTATTCAGGATTGATCCTTTCGTTTCAATTTGTGTTTCAATGATCAGTCGTTTTAAAATGGCATTGAATATTATCAATTGATACCTGGATGACTGAATAAAAAGCAAGTATTCAATAAGAAGAGTTTACTATTTTTCTAATTAGAAAAACGTGTTATACCTTCTTCCTGCAATTGTCGATAATTATTCTTCTTTCATACTCTACCTTTAATTGATCCAGAAAGCTTCTAGGATAAAATTAAATTTGGTAAAAAGCAATTGATGTAAACCAGTGTAAAACATATTTGAATGTTGAATACACTGAATGATCAACGTCCTAATAGACTTCTAATAAACATAAATATCTTCCTTGGATGTACTAGTTTTCCAGTTAACGTATGTCAAAATTTTACCTCTGTGAAATATATTGTCTCCGTCCCATTTCCCCATTCTAGGTTTGATTTCGGGAGAGTCATAAAACATTGAACCATATTATCGGTAAAGGTATTATTATGAGGTCAAGCAAAATTACAGGGCTCGATTGAACTACAATTATGTAATTAAATACATAAAAAGACTGAAGATATAACCTACCATACGAATTTTCATCTTTAAAAGGTGTGGAACACCTCGTTTCGGGCCGTCCGGGTTGGCCTGGTGGGTAGCGTGATCGCCGGTTAACTCGAAGGCCGCGAGTTCGAGTCCCGCCCAGGGCATGGGTGTTGTGTTGGTCCAAGTTGGTTTTTCTATGATTTGAAGAGGTGCGAAATGACCATAGCCGTCGAAGTACCCTCTAGATAAAAATACTACTACTATACCTTGTTTCGGTACATTGAATCGGCTCTAATTCTTAATATTTCCATGAAAATGCCGTGAAAAGAAGCCCACGAAGGGTGATATACTTCAAGTATAGATAAAATTTCCAGTAAAAAATAGGTACTATTTGCGATTACAACGCCAGAGTAATTATTAAACGGAGCAGAAACCATAAGCATCCAAATGCGTGGTGTCATAATCCCCCTTCAACATACGCTAAATGAGGAGTTTTAAAGTCCATTGTGTACGTATACGAGTAGATTTAGATTTCCATTTTGGCATCGGAAAAATTCTCTAAATATCTACAAACTTTCAAGAAAGCAGATATTAGATTGGGATTCCACTTAAGATGTAATATTTCTCTCTTTCTCAAGTATTCAACTTTGGGGTTGGTTCGTTGCAGCTTGTCACAGCTCACCAAACCCCCGTTATTCGTTACTCACTACGTGCTACATAAGACATTTTCCACTAGTGGACATATGAATCGATTCTCGGTCCTCCTTTACTGTAATTACCCTCAATTTTACCTTCTGTTGCTGTGCGGAGTAGCTTTTCATTTGTTAAGACATATTCAAAGATGTCCTCCTCCCCACTAGATATTTCCATTATTCCCTATTTTCCGCCGCTATACAGAATACCTCTTCGTATTTTGTCATTACACCTTTGACATTAGCCTACTGAACCACATTTCTAAATATTCAATTTTATTCCTGTCGGTGGATCCTAAGATGTTCCATTTTTATAATTTGTTTAGTGCTACACTACTCACGAGTCTTCAGAAGATTTCCCTCCTTTTTCGCGCACTGATATTTCTTGGCACGAGTAAATTTTCCTTAATTGGATACTTTGTTAGACTATGTTATTCCACGTTTTCCTTTGTGCTTTTCTTATTTTGTTGTCATTTTACTTCCAAAGTGTGTATAATTTGCAACATTTCCTCTTATATCTTCTTCTGTTATTTTTATTCTTGCCTCTGCGTTTACGTCTCTTCTGATCACTATCAACTTTGTTTTTTTTCTTTTCGTTTATTTCGTTAATTTTTACATGCTGCGAATACTCCCTCAGTAATCATCAACACTCTCACACCCGCACTCCGTGAATCAACTGCCATATCTCCAGCGACGGGTGGCATATTTATTTATCTTCGTTGTATATTTCCACACTCCCTCTCCCTTTTTTGTCTCGAGAGTTTTTCGTGTGTTACCCTATAATATATGCATTAAATATTACCTGTTACAGTATGTACCGTTGCTTGATTCTTTTCTTGCATAAGCATTGGTCATCATTAAATAAAATTCTCCCCTCATTTCATTAATAAAGAGTCGTAAATTATCAACAATATCTACATTTTTAAAGAAATTCTCATGATAAATCTTTAATTATCTCAATGAGCTTCATCTTCGTCGTGACACCTTGCTGTTAATGCTCATTCAAAATATATTTCAAAAGTAAATTGTTTTATATCCAATAAAATGACGGTAACTGTTCATACTCGTAGTTTCTGTCGAATATGAGTAACTACTTAATATTAATAATACATAATTAATTTTCTAATTATTTCCTAATGTACTAAACGCCAAAAATATAATCTTGGAACTTATTTCGATTTATACCAGATCCCTATTACACACACATCATTTGGTAGTAAGTTCATGAAATATTTTTCATAAATAAATAGGTAATCTGTTCACAAATATGTAGTGGAAAGGTATACGCTAAGGACAAAAATAATGGAAGTACCAGAGGGAATAAATACTTCTACTTTAATCATTGGTCTGCAAACCGCCACAAGGGCGTGTGGCAGGGGGTGAGCCACCACCAAACATTCACATGCACTCTCACATGAAAATGTTAAGAGACACATTACACTCAGAAAGAAGCAACCCGCACGCAAAACAAAACAGCTGAACGTCATCCCCAACATGCGGGACAATGTCAGCTACAAATACCATACCATCATGCAAGGTCCAAACGGGAGATATTCCCCTTCTAAATTATCTACGCATTTTCACGCATGATTAACTCCCTCACCTGTGGGAACAATGAAATGGTTTCGCGACATTAATGGGGCTGGGAGCTTCTGCTTTGGTCATATTCCAAATAAAAGTTACATCCTGGTATTTTACAAAATATAAGTAAATTAATATATATTGATTTACTAAATTCAGAATTTGGTAGCATAAATTGGAATTTGTATTTTATGTTAAAGTTGGACAATTTAAAGAACAATATTTATTATAATTTTATAAAACGTATTTAAGAAAAGTTCTCATTATAATTATTTAGCAATTTTAATCTATCACTTTAGTTAAAAATTATAATCTAACCTTACTTTAAATAAAATAATTAAATTTATGCCGTACAGTAGCAAATTATAATTGATTCAACTTCTCTGCTCGGTAGCCATAATGGAGGTGCTTCAGGAAAAATTAAAACTTGAGTCTTCATATTTCAAAAGCACCAGCTTGTACGGCGTGAATTGCAAGATGAAGTATAAGGTCAAGGTCATAGGGGCATATTCATTACCTCTCCTCCACCTCAGTTCTCAAATCCAAACAGGTTATCCCTACGTATCCTCTTAACAAAAGCTCCCAATTACTTATTCAGCAAAAGAAGTTTGATGTCCGGGAATAAAATTCACAGGAAGGTGAATTGCATAATTGACCGTAGAAGAATCAAACCTATTTTATATATTTAAAGATGGTATTCCGGAAAAACCTCAATTTTTAATTGCAAATATTCTAACCAGTCTATAGAGATGGCCCATAAACTTAACTCATAAAAATGTGGCCCATATATTTAACTCATACCAATATGTACGATTCCTATAACAAGTCATATCACATGCATGCTAATCACTCATTAACTTATTAAATAAAAATAAAAACTTAGAATTTAATGCTTGTCCAATATTTCACAACACTAAAATATAAACAGTAACTATGTGAAGTAAAATTTATTATTGATTATTTATTAAACGACCCACATATGCATTATTTGGTCCCAACAATTTATGCCATGCTTATTGCATCCATAGACTTTACATATCTCTATATAGGATAGAATCACAACCCACGGGCACTTTCCCTAATTGCATATAGCAAATATCTTTTAAAGTTTGCACCGTTCAGCAATGATTTCCAGCTTCCACCACGATTTAATTCACTTAAATCAGTCGATTTAGAATTGCAAACCGTTACATGCTGTCACTACAGCCCCGGCCATTAACTGGAATTAGACTTCAGAGTTCCTTTCGCCTCCCTCCCTCTTTTACTCTACTCTCCACTGTTCAATCTCCACTTCAGGTTTCCCAAGCCTAAATTATCTCGCCCGTGAAGCGACTCAATTAGTCAAGTCCTAATTCACCTCGACTCACCCCATTCTCTTAAAAAAAAGGGAGGTTTCCTTCTCCTGTTCCGTCAGAAAAAGACTTTTCACTGCACTTCTAATATTGCTACACATTTGACAGATATTACAATTTTAAACAAATGGTATAAATTCATCGCTAAATCTTCTCAGGTTTCCCACTAGGTGATGGTCTCGACTGTGACCGACATCTCAATACCCTATCTATATGTTATAGATGGGTCACCACTCGTAAGCCCTGATGATGCCTTAAACTCCATTCCAGCGTGGAAACGACTGTCAAAATGGAGAACAAGGGATGACTTCCTGAAAATAATACGCCGGGAAAGCACCAGAACTTCTTAAAAATTCCGTCAACAATAAACCAATTATATCACGTTACCCAAAAATTTTCATTCCTAACGAAACAAAGGTTAGTGATGCACCAGACCAAAGTTACTGAAATAATAAAACAGTAATATTCTTGCAAATAAAATAATTCATTTCTTGATATCTGTGTTTCACCAATTATAATACAAGACTACCTACTACTTTTCACTTTAAGCGACATCATTTTCCAATCCAATTACATGTGAGTGCGAGCCAATTCAAGTGCATAAAATAAATATTGAAGGACATCGGTTGTTCTATTTTTGCTTGTAAATTATATAGTGTAAAATATATAAAACTAAAAAATTATATCTTTACATCTCAATATTAATAATTTTATAAATTCGATGAATTTATATGTAACACCCCATTTCCGATACGTTAGGCTAGGCATAAAGTTTTATCTATCTTTCTTAGAACTGGAACTCTCTTCCTTCTAACACCTAGCTTTCTCCCATCTTTTGTTGAGCTTTCGTCTTATAACAAGCCTTATTTTTATCTCGACAACCCTTACCACTGAAATTTATTTTTCCCTGATAAAATGCAGCTTCCACCGTGGGATTTTCTCATCCCATTCAATTTCCATCCTCTCCAATATTCCTGCCTTTGATCGGGCTCTTTCTATCCCCCTTTTGTATCGTATATTCTTCTGCTTATATCCGTTCACTGCGTCTCCAAAACCAGCTACCCATGTGATTTAATATTCTTGCGTTGGAGGAAAAATTCGGGATGATCGTCCCAACATATGTTATACCCTTTGATTTGTTCCTTACGAAATCATTCTATCTTGACATCAATATCCGGAAGTGAAAGAGGTGGAATGGGGTGGACGCAGTAGCCAAATTTTTTCTGAAATCATTCTTTGTTTATTACAGCTACCCTTAAATAGCTTCAAACGCGTCCCAGAGAACCATTTTTTTATTACAACCACGTGGAGATGGTGGACTAGTCTATATTTAATAATCCACAATTTCCTTTCACTTGGACAGTAAATTTCACATTATTAGCAGTGCGCGTCCACTCGATAATTCCATGTAGCATGATTGTCCAAGAATGAATGTAATATAAGTACGTACAAGAATATTTGTAAAAATTAATCGTTCGTAAATAATTAAATAAACTAGTAACCCGTTCACCATTTTGCATTCACTAATTTTCCAAATGTTCAAGTTCAATGTCGCCTTATTTATACAGATTCAAATGAAATAAAACAATGCAATTTAAATTCTCAAAGTTTCTCCGAAATAGCTTATTCAGAGTCTCTCTCCACTCTAGTGAATGGGATCACATTCAAATTAGGGCATTCTTATCCCATTATTAATATGACCGTTCTCTTTAAACACTTTTCGCAGCAGAATATTTCTTAAAATTATATCATGGTATTCCTCAGTTTTTCTCTCAAGATTATTTATCGGTCATGTTGTGCTTCAATAACTGATATTAAATCTTTTTAGCAATAACTTTGCAACAAATGGCCTTCAGTATTTAATCGCAGCTTGAAGGATTGCATATTGAAATTTTTTTGTTAGGCAACCCCATACCCTTTATACAATTATTGGACAATGATTTAATTTTCCACAACGAAGGAATGTTTCCAATTAAGTCCTCTAAAAATATTATACTTGTATTCAATATTAATGGAAAAGTCCGCGAGGAAATAATCATTTTCGTAGTAGGTACTCTCGTATAAAATTCATATATGGTCGATGTAGTGGAGATTTGGATATTCCTTTATTTTTCTAATATTACTTCCCTTTTTTGCCTACAGCGCGATTTGGATAAACAAATAAAGCCAATGAGTGAAGGGGTGGGTCGAATCGCACCTTGAGTCACTTCAGGGGGAAAATGACCGTAGTGGAGGGACTAAAAAATCAATAAAATCCCTTCAAATCCCTTCAGTAGATCTTTCGCTTCTAGGCATGTCACTTGGTTTTCTATCTCTCTCTCTATCTTGCATTAAAATTTATTCGTGAGTTTTACTTCGGTTATTTCACAAAAATAATCTTTAGAGACACATAAATACAAGTAAAGGAATTTACACCATCTGCTTTTTGAATCCGTCAATTACAGGCTATGGTTATTCAATCGGACAATGGGTATTAATTAACAATGAATGCGTTAAGAGGATAGCTTGAGGCTTACTGAATAAAAATACATCCAGAAAAAAAAGAGATACCATGCTATAACGGTGTGGCACGCCAAAACGTGCATAATTGATGTCATGCTGCTCACTTTAATTATCTGGGCGATT
This sequence comes from Rhinocypha anisoptera, assembly GCA_011762765.2. Lineage (NCBI taxonomy): Eukaryota > Metazoa > Arthropoda > Insecta > Odonata > Chlorocyphidae > Rhinocypha > Rhinocypha anisoptera. The sequence goes on from WURS02386717.1 coordinate 16,406, forward strand.
TTATAGAGGAACTGGACATGGCAGTGAGAACTGGCCTAGTAGCGAAGAAAGAGGAGAGATGGAGAGAGTAGAAAGGCGAAACCTTTAATAGAACATATAATTCTATGATTAAGAAACATTGATTACAGTAGGAGAGTGGAACATTGAGGAAAGAGAGGGAGAAAAGAGTGTAGGCCTATTAGTTGTGCATGTGAAGAAGAAGCTATAAAGTGTAGTGAACCGGAAAAAAGGCAAATAAAGAAGTATTAGGCATGTTGGGGATGAATATGATGTTTTTGGATGAAATCGAAGAAAACAGGTGTGATGGAAGAGAGGAATATAAACGGAATATGGAATATTGAGGAACGTGTTAGGAGGTATAACGTTATTTGTCTTAGGTCGGTGGTGGTGGAAAAGGATGTCTTCTGCCCTCATTCGTTTTTGCTTAAATGACGGAAGTCATACAGTATGTGATGGTTACAGTTAATAACTTTTCATTTGAAGTTAAATATATGTATATATATATATACATATACAGCATTCAAATTATAGTAAATTAGGAAAGGGATAGGAACATATGAAAGGACTAACACAATAGTGGTAGAAAATATTGATGGAAACCAACAATTTCATGTGAGAAAAAAGTTTTACCCTCAGCCGGGACTTGAACCCGGACTTCCCAATTACCAGTCAGGCGTGCTAACCATTACACCACTGAGAACTCGTTCCTCACAAATGAATTTCTAGGCCTAATATAGTCAGCTATCGCATACATATATATATATTTATATATATATAATATGGGATAGGAATTGGTAAACAGGATAGGAAAACATACAAAGACGAACACAAGGGAATAGTAT
>WURS02386934.1:0-17246 GCA_011762765.2 Rhinocypha anisoptera
CACCCGGGCATGTCATCGGGGGGATTGGGATAGTTGCGCTCAGCAGCGATCATGGCAGCGAAGGCCCAGAAGCTCTGATCATCGTTGCCTTCGGTCCGGGTCTGGTTGGAGGGCATGAAAGTGCCATCGGACCCGGCCTGGGAGAGTATAGCTTGCGTCGTGATATCGTTCCATGTATCGTCGCCGGTGAAGTACCAGTAGTCGATTAATGCGCCGAACATCCCACCGGCTTCCCACCAGAAGTAGGGATCGGGAAGGTTCCCTGGGTTGTCGCCGGGGTTCATACCGGTATAGTACGTGAGCATGTTCGTTGCAACTTCTTTGGCGGCTGATTTGATCGAGTCTTTTGCATGGTCATTGCGATTAGTGAGGTTCTTTTTTTGGTGCATGTCCAGTTGTATACTTCCAACATACCGACATCATCGATGCTCAAATCGACCGCTACGGCCGCCGTCGCGAGAAGAAGCCATTGCACAAGCATGGCTAATATTATTCAATTGACACCAAAATGTATAACTGCTTCAATATTGACAGGACGAAGCCCAACAGGTCAAGCGACGTGGACAGGCTGCCAGGTACAGACAAACAACGGTAGCATTCCAGGGAGGAATACCATGGAAACGAAGGATATCCCTGGCATAATACGACGTTCCTGACATCTCGCAAGCTACTACTCCGTATTAAATCACTGATTATTGCAAGCTGGACCGTGGTTATTGGGGTTGCAATGTTGCAGTCCCTGTTGCAACCTTGTATAACGGCATCACCGGATGAAGATGAAATACAACAGCAACAAGAACAATATTTTACATGATCATAATAGAACAAGTCAAGGAGGTAATCCCCTGTGCTTCATTATAATTCCATCCCATTCCCCCCTTTTAATCATAACGGTTCCCATCCCTAGCTGGACGCCCCCTATGGTCCTCCTTGATTAGATCAGCTGCCTTCCCAGCCACGGCGTATATAGGAGCTTGAATATTTCCGGATGGCTCCAAGGGAAATACATTGGCATCGATAACTCGTAGGTTGCTTGTTCCGTGTACTTTTAATCGGTCATCCACGACGCCTCCCATTTCGGCCGGCATCATAGCACATGTCCCAGACGGGTGGAAACAAGTGTAACAGTCTTTCTTTGACAATTTCTTTGTGTTGTTCACATCACTTAGGTCAACAGCATGTGCTGGAATCCTGCTCTCCGGTTTGAGCAATGAAGCGAATGGCCCCGTCTGCACGACGCGCTTGACATACTGCGTCTGCCGCGCAAGAACCTCCAAGTCCAGCTGGTGCGATAGGAAATTGGGATAGCAGGCTGGCTTGTTTTCAATAAGAAACGAGCGGATATGCACTGAGCCTCGCGAGAATTGGTGGTTGTTTACGATGAGGATACTGATGTAGTTTTCCGGCAGTGCCTTGGCTAGTGCTTCTGGCATTGTCGTCGATCCGGGATTCATGTGTACCTGTATGGGGAGGAACATGAGCTGTCCAGTCGGCGTATTACCATCGAGTATATTGCTGTTTAAGTGCCGGGGAGGTACACTGGCTGAGATGGTGGTCCAGTAATTCTTGTATGCTTTCTGAAGACATCGGTCCATTGCCATCGACACAGGGCATGTATGCCACGCTAACCGGCATACCGGAATTGGACCAGTGTTTGTCTCTGTGTATAGCTTGAGCAGTGCTTGTACAATGTTTGGATCGCGCAGCACATCGCCAGATAATTGTCCATCGGCCACTTCGAAGCTGAGCGCCACAAGCGTATGATCCTGTAGGTTCTCTCCTACACCAGGAGAATGAACAAGTATTGGAATACCATGTTGTTCCAGGATGTCAGGTCGCCCAATACCAGGCAGTTCTGGTATCTATGGCGAGCTCAAGCAGCCGCCAAACACAAGGATTTCACGGCGAGAAGCCAATCACATCCAGCTATACTCAGACTGTCACAACCACTTGAGTGAGAAGAAGAAAGCGTATACAGTCGATTTCGAAAACAGTTACCCCACGGACACACAGGCTTTGTTTCTTGGCCCTTGCCTGAGACCACACCAATCCGAATTGTGTTCTCGAATCTCGTGTCTCTAAAAGATGAGATCTTTGCTGCTGCTGTAGATGAGTGATCTGGTAGGTTAACATGGTTCTCATTTACTTGTTCATGATCCTTGGCCTCTACTGCTGCTTATTATCATTCCCGGGGCACAAAGTCTTGCTCCTTTATCTTCTTTCATGGCTAGATGTGAATGAAGTTGTGAGGGTCTATCCAACAAACCTGGACTGTGGGATCAAAAGCACCAAATATGGATGTTTTCCCAAGGAGGTTGGTGGTTTTGGATGTTCAGAGAGTAGGAGTTTGATCCATTGCAGCCTGAGTCTCCTTCCTATAGTAGACAGAAGAAGAGAAAAGAAATGTGTAGCAAACACATGCAAGCAATAAATGGGAGAGTGCAACAAATAACAGCAACTATTCTTTATGCCAGTCTTCTACATCTTGATTTTTCTTCACTCCAAAAGGTTCATTCAGTTTTGGTTGGTAACCTCACCTCGACAAGGTAACTCCGATAGACTAGTTCTCTCCAATCCAAGGCACCGTTATATAATTGCTCATTACGAGGTACCTCGCCGAGGGAGGTTGAAGAGGACTATGATGAGATCAAGATATTCGGAGCGGCTTATGGATACTCCGCGTAAACGAGGATCCCTGATATATGCCATTAGATAGTTAAGCACTCAGGCACTCAGAATATTGTATACTCGAGGCTACATTTAATAGAGTATAGTGTTTGTCTTACTATCTGCCATATAGCGCCGTGCAATTGGTCCTTCGACTCCCTCGCCGGATTCCCCCGAGTACGAGTTCAGCTCAGCTGAAAACCCGAATATCTATATCCCGGTACATATGGCTCATAATTGGCTGTTCTTTTTCCACTCGACGCTTGGGAGTTATGAGGCATTTTTGGTGAAATCCACACAGACGGTCAGTCAGACCACAGTACACATTCTTCAGCCTATGGGCTTTGGTGAGTTCAGCTCGGCGCCTGCCCACCGACGTAAACACCCACCAAACAACCAAGACATGACCTGGTCAAGAGGGACATGCTCCGGCGAAGACCAGGGGAGGAAACGATCGTAGAGTCAGCACGGTTAGAGTCAGCTCGCCCCCTACTCACCGACATAACCACCAAACAACCACAAGATGATTCGTTATGCTCCTGTCTGCATGCACTACCAAAGCCCCTTAAGAAAAAACATATAAAAGGGAGTTGTCTCCTTGAGTTGAAAAGCATAGGCCAATACCATCTATAAGGCCTCTCACTACACAATAGAGAATGAATGTCTTTATATCATCTTTTACTCCATGGTCTGGGCTGAAGTTGCCTTGTGCTTATTCTGTTGCCTCGCTTGCATAGGCCAAAAGGGGGGGGAAGTCCAAACAGTCAGTGGGATTGTAACAACAGCATAGATCCATCAGTAACTGGAGAGATATTTTGCCGCGCCTCTCACTTTCAAAGTCGAAATTGAAAATGCCCATGCTAAGTAGTGTCTACAGAGCTCTGTAATTAGCTTTGATCCTCATCCTCATTGCAGGGGAATATTGTAACTTTCCCAGGGACACTGGTCGTTACTTGGTGGTTGAACAATGTCTTTCATGATTCCAAGTCCCTAAATGATCTCAATTTTGCTCTCCGTCATATCTATGATTTGAAACTATGCTTCTGTTGATTACGTTCAGGGATGACGTTCGTAGTCGGAAGTGCTATCTTGTACGCTTCCTGAGAGACCGAGTAATTCTCTCCTTGATGTTTAGGGAGAGCTGATACAGTTTCGTATGCGCATATCCCATGATTTGCTGCTGCTGCTATCTTGAGCACGTCTTCAGAGAGTGGAAGACTCTTTCCTTGGTGTTGAAGAAGAGCAATTATATTTTCAGATCCATGGGATCCTTCATTTGCTGAAAGCACCTCGTAAAGATGTTTTTTTTCCCCACGGTTTTGTGATAGAGTGTAGTTGATAAGCCTGCATTCTATTTCGAATCCATCTGTATAGTCAGAAAGCAGCCAATCAGAGGCCTCAGATAGCCGAACTGGTCACGTGCACATGGCTATTTCCCGATTAGGCGATTTCCCCTCATGCTTATTAATTGTTATTTATAAACTTCGAGAAATCATGAGTTATAAAGCTGCCATTGAAAGGGAAATTCAGGTCTATTCTTGTGCAAAGAGACGACAATGACTCAAGGCAACTGGGAGACAGTGGCTGCGGCCAAACGACAGGATATTTTCAACGCGATCCCCCCGAAATGGAGACTACCAGAGCCGACGCCCTCGGCTACGGAGGTCCGCGATGTGACCGGCAGTTACATCCAGCAGTTTTTGACTCCCCGAGAAGTTGAGATTACGGAGACCGATGCCGTGGGGATCACCCAGCAGACCATTTCTGGGAAGTGGACGGCGGTCGAGGTGACCGAGGCATTCTGTCACAGGGCGGCCTTGGCTCACCAGTTTGTATGTCAAGGTATTATGGCAAGGGCTTGTTGCTAAACATAAATAGGTTACCTGTTTGCATGAAGTCTTCTTTGACTCGGCAATCGACGAGGCCAAAAAGCTGGATGCTCACTTCTCCAAGACCAAGCAGCCTGTTGGGCCTCTGCATGGTCTTCCTGTGAGTCTGAAGGACCAATTCCACATCGAGGGTGTGGAGACGACCATGGGATATGTTGGCTGGATTGGAAGCTTTCAAGGGAATGGTGATGACCCCCGAAAAGGCGTCACAGAGAGTGAGCTCGTCCGAGAGCTGCGTAACCTTGGTGCAGTTTTGTATTGCAAGACCAGTGTTCCAGTCACACTGATGTGTGGGGAGACCGCCAACCATATCATCAAGTACACGTGGAACCCGAAGAACCGGCATCTCTCATGTGGTGGAAGTTCAGGCGGCGAGGGAGCGTTGCTTGCACTCCGGGGCTCGCCCGTTGGGTTTGGGACTGATATTGGAGGAAGCGTTCGGATTCCAGCTGCATTCAATGGCCTTTTTGGACTCCGTCCATCTGCTGGTAGGCTCCCGTACGAAGGGGCAGCCAACTCAATGGATGGTCAGAACTCCATTTTGTCGGTAATTGGACCTCTTGCTCCCAACGTGCGTTCTCTGAAGATGATCTTCCAGGCAGTCCTTACACAGATGCCATGGTACTATGATCCACTTGTCCTAGAGATACCGTGGAGGAATGAGATAGAACAGCAGACGCTTAAACTAATTCAAGCATCGGTACACGATCCATCGAGGCTTGCGTTTGCTGTTATGCGTCATGATGGGATAGTTCGGCCTCACCCGCCTATTACACGCGGGCTAGAGATTATTGAACAAGTTATTAGGCGACTTGGACATAAGGTATTTGAATTGAGAAATGTGCCAGGAATATGCTTATACATGCGATAGGTTATCGAGTGGAACCCTCCGTCGCACAAGGTTGCCTTGGAACTTGCAGTATGGAAATTCCCCAACCATATCCATTTTCAGAAACGGAGCTGACCAACACAGGGAAATGTTTACAGCATGGATGGTGGCCACGACCTGGGCAAACATATTGGTTTGTCAGGCGAAGCCCCGATCCCCCAGTGTATTGTCGAGAAAGGCAATCAGCTGCCGGCAAGCGAGATTGCCCAATTAAATGTACAGAAAAGGGCATATCAGAAGGCCTACCTGGATTATTGGCAGAGCACCGCTGCACTAACAGAGACCGGACGTTCAGTGGATGGCGTTCTCTGTCCCATTGCACCGCATGCTGCTGTTGTCCCGGAGCAATACCGCCATGTTGGGTACAGCAGCTTCGTCAATCTCCTTGACTATACGAGTGTGGTGATCCCTGTCACCAATGCTGATAAGACTGTGGATACGCAACAGCGGCCACCTGGATTCTTGAGCGAGACAGATGAGCAAGTGCACTCCGATTGTAAGTTTCATTCGACTACTGTATGGTCATGTGCTAATATCCTGCAGATGACGCGGAAATATACGATGGGGCCCCTGTCGGCATTCAACTAGTTGGGCGACGCTTGGAAGAGGAGAGAATCTTGACCTTGGCTGAATATATCAGCGACGAGCTTCAAAGAGATTGATCATTATGTGATGGTATATTCAATGTTTGGCTTGATATTGGCTACTATGAATGTACAGAATATGAACTTACTGATACTTTCCATACATACTTCCAGTCTCTGTTCGAATCACAAGTTGGCCGACAACTGTAACTTGCATATACAGGGATAGATAGAATACGGACATTTCTGATGACTCCACAGATCTAGTGTCCAACCCCACTACTATGCATCGATTTCCCTGCAATTACTTCACCAAAAACGACAAAATGACTGGGCAAGCTTGCCCTACCAGATCTGAGGGATTTTTTGACCCCAGTCCTTTATTATTAGTGACTGGAATACGACATGCATCATCCCGCTTTTTGAGTCAACCTATGCCCAGCAAAACCTTTCAGCCTTGGTACCAATCACCGGGCAGGGCTGGATTCGAGGTTTGCTGAAGACGATGCCAGAGCCACCGCATCTCGTTTCCGATGGAGCTGGATCGTCGTGAATACGAGAATAGTCGGTGCTGTGCTACCACATCGCGAGCGGGAGTCCAATCATCTCCTCTTGCAGATATGCCGGTACTGCAGCTACAGCTTGGCCTTAGGACTTTTGAGTGCACCGGCTGCAGCCCTTGCCTTCTCCACCATGGAGAACTATATCGCCGATTTACCATGGTGGATCATCCACGTAGGAAAATTCTGCTTCTTGTTTGGTTGCTCGTGGTAAACTACGCTTCCATCAGACAGACAACGTGATTGAACAGCCTCCTTTTCTCAGTGGGATTATTGGATATAATGAGCATCAAGCTTTGGTTAACACTTTGCAGAAATCTATCGAACCTTTCCAAGTATCTGGGGTCTCCTGCATAGTTTAAGCGAATACGAACTATATCACAAACAGAAATGGAACGCCAACAAATAGTATGCTGCATGTGAAGCTGCCAAGCTGATCAACATTTCAGGCTGAGAGCAAACACGCAGATGGAAATTGGCTGGTTGCATTTCGTACAAGTGATGACTAGCTCGAGCTCGTATTCAGATTCAGCTGAACTTCATATCGGAGTCATGCTTGGCGAAGTTGGAGTTTTGGGGATGAGCTGGGGTTGAATGGGATATAAAAGGCCGGTTGATGTCCTGGGGATTTGTGTTGTATCCATCCTCCACATCTTTTCAGAAATCGTCCATCGCAGATTGATCGAAGTAACAAACCCTGAAAGCAAAGTCCTCATTTCGTTACAGGTACGTCCGGTCCAATCATTTCTTGGAGTCATATACTCGGTCAAGACTCCACTAACACACACCAGAACAATGAAGCTGACCGTCCTCCTCGCCGCCCTCCCCCTGGCCGCCAATGCGTGGGTGTTCAACTCCTGTGGCCACCAATTCGATGGCCCGGGCAACCACGGCTGCACCAAGAGCGCTTGTGCCGCCGGAGGTCAAGTCTCCTGGGATGTAGGCGTGTTCTCGAGCTGCACCTTGCGCGTGTACAGTGATGCTGGATGCAAGAACCAAGCTGGTATTGCGTCCAAGGACTGGGATAAAAAGTTGGATAACTCGATTGGAAGCTTCGATGTCGCTGATTGCTAGAAAGTTGATGCAAACGCGACTTGATGTTTTGAGGGTGTCGAGTGTGTTTGAGGGTTGATTAAATGTATTTAGGCTCTAGCCAGTCTCTCCTTCAGTGCCATTGATTGATATATGAATGAATGTTTCGACACCTTGTATAACTGTTTCTGTCTCTGGTTCGGTATGTCAGAGCGAGGCATGGTGCAAAGATGGCAATCTATATGCACTGCTATAAAGTTCGATTCGGTTTTGTTGAATTGGGGAAGGCTTATGATTTACATATCCAAGAATAAAGAACTGCGTAAGCCTTTGCCTTATCCTATGGTAGTTGCAATTGCCATAACTGATATTTTGAATACCAGGTTTCATTATCTGGTTCTTGATTGTGGTGTTTTTCGTCTTTGTTAGGGCTCTGGGGATTGCCATCATTTTAACAATGACATTGAGACATTGGACATTGGAATAATGGTTCAATAGTTTAACACTTACAAAAAGAGAGTAAATACACTCCAGACCCTTCCTATGGAGAAGTGAGACTCGATCGAGACAAGGCCGCTTTTTGGATGTCTATCTGAGCATCTATATAAACCGTCATACCCATGAGCTATGAATATTCTGTACTACCAATCGCGCCTTCCTTTATCAATCACTTCGCTTTTACAGACTGTTCGAATACAGCATAGCACCACCAATATGGTAAGTTCCCATCCCTATATCCTTACATTGAAATGCTAACATCATATTTACAGGACCGCTACGACGCGAAGCTCGTAAAAGAAATCTACGAGATGGGAAAGAATTGCTCCGGATTCGAAGCCTCTCAGGTCTGGTTGAAACTCTTGGATTACTACTTTCCCTACTGCTTCCAGGACAGCTTGATCTCTGACCAAACCCGGTATGTTCTCCACATGATCACAGAACCCCAAACCCCCTTGACCACCCTCTCCGTTGAAGGTCTACAGGGTGACTACCGAGGAACCTGCTTTTTCCATGTGCACATCAGAGACACCCCGAGCGGCGGCATCCCTTACGGCTGGGAAAAAGCGGAAATGGCTCTGATCACTGATCTCAATGGCTTACTGGCGAGGGACGCGGCGAAGGATGTCTACGGCGCTATTGTTTTCGGTCCGTATGTGCGCTTTTACCGACATACAGGTGAGGGATGCCAAATGACTCTGGGCTGGCGAGGGAAGGAGGTGGTTAACTTAGTTTCTGATGGTGTTGGTATTGCAGGCCATCTCGAGTCGATAAAGCGTGATTATGCCTAGTTGCAATTTGCTGGAGGTATACTATTCAGGTAGGTTACAATTTCATCCAGTGTGTTTTCTTTCCCTACTCCACTGTATAAGAAGTTCTACAGGATCTCCCAAGGGTGAGTGTAACCCAATCAAGCTTGTTGTAACTCCGGAATACAATATCAGAGGCAGGTGTTGTGCTGCATGCTGCAGACTGAACCAGCTTCACCTTGTACTTTCAAGACAGATTTTTTTTATTGGCAAACAAGCATGTGCATATCCAAGATCAAGCCATGAGATTAGATCCATTAGCCTCATTAATATTTCGTCATTCGGTACAACGACACAACAATGTAATCTGGGAGTAGAGCCGTCTCCTAATCTTGGAAATTGTCAAATTCGTAACCTTCTCGAAACGCGCCACCAAAAGACAAGTTGAGTGCCTGCTCCCAGTCCCTTAGGCACGTCTGACAATATTTCTTTGCTTCATGCTATTTTCATATCCAGTGATTGATAATGGGATATCAAGGGACTTCCAATATCCAGCGTCTGATCAGGGACAAATTTTGGTGCCCATCTGGACAGTGCTTAATCCTAGAGTGAAAATTAGAAAATAAGCGTAGGTAGAGACCGTAGTGATCATTCAGTATACCTTTCTGTTGGACCATGCCAGCCAGGCTTCCTTCCCAAAGGGTAAATCAGCGCAACGGTTGCCCATTCTTACCTGTCTCCGTTACTTTTTCTCTCTTTGCGCTGTGCTCTTTCACTCACGAGACTCTCTGCTATCGAGTAGGGACAAGAAAAAGTGATTGGCTGTCCTTGTGTCAGTGCAAGGTATACCATTTCTCCAATCTCATAGTTGGTTTTGGCGAACTGTAGCATGAGGGACCAAGTTCATTTCTGTAACAGTTGTGGTTGCATGAAACCGGCTCCTACAATGGCTTGGTTAGAAGAACGGGGTAATATTAGTCCAGATTACATATACCTGGTAGGCGATGAGGCGAGAGTTTGGCCGGATTAAGTATTATTCCAGAGGAGAGGCAAAGAGGTGGTACCTTCCCTTTTGGGGAGCTCTTTCCTTTTCTTCTGTCTCTTTCTTCCTGTAATTATCTTACTAAAAACACACTTCTTACTACATAGAACATACTATTACTCTTTACTCTTAATACATGATGTTTACCAAGAATACTTTGTGAAGTATGTTGACCCTTATTATTTGGTGGAGCCACTTAGGAATTGAACTCTCAAAGACCTTTTCCAGTGACTCCTCCAAGGAGGACAGAGCCACTGGAGATTAATAAGCTATTTCCCCACAATACAGAACAGACAACCTAGTTTATCAGAAGCTTTTAAGAACCTCAATATCAGTGCTTCAATGAAAACTCTTAAGAGTAATAATGCAGAAACATCAGGTAAAGAACAAGAGCCACATTCAGAAACCATCAAGACAACACCAGTTCAGTATCCTAGAAGAACCATAAATATATAGCCCATCTTTACTAGAAAGATATCAGAGAATGTCAACCTATATATCAGGCAGTGCTGCTTTACTTGGGCTGGGGTTATAATAACTGAGGAAGATAAGCAGAAAGCAATTACCACCACAATGTTCATCAGTCTATAAGAGATGGCAATAAGATTTAGACACTCCCTGTCTAAGCCAGAAAGACAGGACTGGGAAGCCCTGGCAGAGAAATTGAGAGAACAGTTCTTAGATACAGATCTAGAAGACAACATCCAAACTACTATCAGCAAGCTGATAGAGCTTCAACAAGAGAACTAAGACTTACAGACTTACATCAACAAGGCACAAGAGCTTGTGTACACCATCCTGCCTGACTTTGAGACAGCCTTGGTTGAATAATATGTCAAGGGCTTGATAAACAGCATGACTAGGGGCATCCTGAGCAGGTATCTAGAAGCCCAGCAGATAGGCAAGCAAAAGATAACACTCAGAGGAGTCACCCAAATAGCCAAGATATGTGAAAACAAGAAGACCAAGCAATCTATTAAGGACCTGGATACCAAGAAGTCTTATAACAAGCTCATTACTAAGACTATGTAGGGCCAGATAAAAGCATTGGAGGTGCTAGTTGGGAAGATCTCAGAGCTGCAACTCTGCAGCCAAGGGTTGTCAACCCAGGCAGGATGCAGATCAGGCCCTCAAACCATTATATCACCAAGTGAGAAATTATGTTTCAGATGTGGCTAGCAGGGTTATATTGCTCCAATATATAGGAATGCAGTCTTGCCTCCTGATGAGCAGGACTGGCTCAGAAAAGCAGAACAGGATTGATGGGAGCAATCTTAGCAACAGTTTAAGTTACCAATCCTTCTAAATCTGACTACAGAAAAACAACTGGAGCCTCCACTTCATACTTTGCTATCACCTGCTATGACATTGGTGTCAGCAGCAGTCATACAAAACAATTACATAGAAGTGGAAGATGAGAGGATGCAGAATTGGTCTGGAGTGGACCAAAACAATATCATTATAGGCCTGTGGATTACTGATATTAAGACAACTAAGACTGGAACTGGCAATCCTCTGAAGGATTTGCAATATGTGTATGCTACTGGTAAGTAGAGCCAAGAGGACAGGCCTTCAGATCACCTGGTAATAAATAATGAGGAAAAGATTGAAGACTTGATGGCCAAACAGAAGTCTAAGAACTAAAAGCAAAACATCCAGAGCCTAGAGGGAATCCCAATGAGCATGAAGTTGATGCTCAATAACACACAGATAGAAGTCTCACTAGCACAACTATTGGACACAGCTCTAGTGGCAAGGGCTGAGACTGCTAAATTAATACACCTCCAATCAAAGAAGAAGGGCAAGAAGCCAACAAAATAGACACACATTGCTGTGTTGGAAAGAAAGGACAATCTAAGGCAGTTAAATAATCAGGGACTCTTATCAACTCAGAGACCACCTAAAGTAGAGCTATTTTTTACTACCACAGTTATCCACACTCTGTCTGAAGAGGACCAGTTAGTTTCAACCAAGGCTAAGTATTCATTAATCAATAGCAGATTGGACAGTAACTTGATGCCATAGTATGTTATAGCAGCTATGAAAGTAAAGACAATTCCTATCTATATGATATATAAAGTGGCAACAGAACAGAACATAAACTTTACAGCTATTATATAGCTGACAATTAAGATTTGTGAGATCTTACAGACAGTGCCATTCACAGTGGTTGATGATGAGCCAGGATATATAATCTTGTTGAGTAGATATTGGATGCATACAGCAGAAGTAGAGGGAAGTTATTGAAAGGGTACATACTAGGTATACAACAAGCAAGAAAAGAAGATTGACATACCCCATTCAGTGTATGCTAACAAGGATCCTGGCAAGAAAAACATATGAATCTCTCAGATCACCAAGACCAACAGATTAGACAGAGGACTGACCAGATCAGATGCCATAGATTACAGTATAACTGCTGGGGAAGGTTCAGAAGATTCCAACAAAGTAGGAGTTACAGAGATTGAAGAGTTACTACTTGAGATCATTTGTGAGTCCTTCCAGGAGGAAGACTATAAGGCAGATATCAAGTCAGAAAACTAACACTATCTGAAGCAAGCTCAGAGGCTTCAGATGGTACTTATACACTATTAGATAAGCAAGTCTCAAACACATGCAATACACTGTATATTGATAACTCATGTAATGTGGAAGGGGATTCTGATAAAATTTTACAGGAGGAGATGAATCAACACATTGATTTTAGATACCCAACAGATGATCAACCAATACACTACAGACAACCATTAACCAACAACATCAACAAGGCAGTTAAATGGATGGGTAAACACCAACAGTTGCTTGGAGATTAGATAATAGAAAAGGGGCCAGGATTAGTTGAGTAGACAATAGCTTTGACAGTCCTCTATACATGGTGAGATCTTTTTATAGAAGAAGTCAACAAGATATCTAAGATGAGATTAATTACACACTGCATTCCAACTTATCTAAGAACAGTCTCAAAGGCCACCAAGTTGCTATTATATACAGAAGAGGAGATTATATAGCAGTACAAGAATATTCCAGAAATAGAGAGAGCAGGGATCATCTGTCCTTGTATTTCTCCTTGATATGTGAAAACTAAGTTTCTGTAAAAACATTCAGGAGTGTTATAAATAATTTACCAGTATATTCTTATTAACTCAGCTACAATCAAGATAAACTATTCAATAAGATAAATTGAACCCATTCTGAATCAGCTCAGCAACAAGAAATAGAAGATATTTTTTAAGATGGATACAGCAAATGGCTACTGGACTGTCTCCCTAATATTGGAACATGCTTATAAAATATCCTTTGTTACTGTCCTCAGCCAGTATTGTTACCTATATATAAGATAAGGACTCACAGGAGTACTAGGAACATACAGCAGGTTGAAGAACATTACTATGAATAAAATACCAACACTATTTCTAGAACTGGCTCTTCAAAGGGGCAAAGTAGTGATAAAGCATTTTCTAGACAATAATCAAGGTGCAGCTGAGATGTTTAAAGACATGTTAGATTTAATACACCACCAGTATTTCCCACAACTGGCATGGGCAAGGTTAACATTGAATCCAAAGAAGATGAAGTTTTTCATGACAACAATTGGTATTTTGGGCCATGAGTGTCAACCAGGTGGTCTTCATCTATCTGTAAATAAGTTGGCAGCACTCTGACATTGGCCAACCCTAACAAATGAACCAGAATTATTATGGTTCCTTCATGTATTACCATTTCTACATACATATATACCCAGCAGGTCAGATCTTTTCAAAGCCTTACATTAAGTGTTACATTATAAAGGCAAGGGACAGGCTAAGAGACTTATAAAATTCAAATGGCTTCCAGAACAACAGTGAGTGTTTAATTAAGTTAAGGATCATGTTAGTTAAACAGCACTTATAGGTAGGGATCCAATCCTACAGTACCATCTAGCAATCAATACATCAAATCAGGGCCTGGGAGATGTCCTTTTCCAGATGAGAGACCTGCCTGTGGGAATGAAATCTTCCTGGAAAACCTGGCAATACAAAAATGTGGTTATATATATTTCTTTCCCTCTTTCAGATGCTGAAACAAATTATCACACAATAGAGAAAGAAATTCTGGCTGTCCTACAATACCTAGAGGAAACTCAATGGCTAGTAAAAGGATCAGACCATCCAGTTATTCTATATACTAATTATTAAGCAATCCAAACAGTATTAGAAGAAAATAGTGAGCCAACAGGTCAAGTTGCTAGATGGCAGTATCAGATCTAAGAATATGATCTGGATATTGTTCATATCCCTGGAAAGTTACAGATTATTGTCAATGAACTCTCTTGTCTACCCCATTGGACTGCCTCCAAATCATATAAAGAATTTATCTTATCTAAATTTGCAGCCCCAGCTGTTGAATTAATAAACAGGGGCTGAGGGAAGGTTAATCAGAATAAAGAGCTTGAAAGTTTGGTTGAAAACTCAGCAAAGTTGAAGGAATATGTGAATAAAGCATGGTATATAGACATTCTTGATTAAAAAAGAAAAGGAACACAGATAAAGATAGATTGTCACTTTCATCTTATATCCATTGCTGGAGAGATGGTTATGGTATATATAGAGAAGAATAGCAGGTATGCTAAGTATATTCTGTCTGGGGATTTGGACAATATTCTACATGAGTTGCATGATACTCATGGCCATTTTGCATCACAAATAATCTTTAGAAGATTATTAGGAAAGTACTATTGGCCACAATAATATAAGATAATTTGGAAATATTATTCTTCATGTCCAGAGTGTCAGTCAATTGGACTATACAAGAAAGCAGAAATCCCACATCCTGTGATTGTAATGGAACCATTCAATATATTTGCTTTAGATTATATAGATTCATTTAATCCTATATTGAGGAGAGGCCAGAAGTATGCCCTGATTGGAGTTGAGTATTTTAGCTGATTTATTTTTGTCCAGTTGATGGAACAAGCTACAGCAAAGAAATCTTTTTTATTTCTATAAAAAGATGTTGCAAAGTATTATGGGTGGCTGAACATCACCTATATAGATAACAGTTTGCATTTCACTGGATCAGACTTTAGTAAATAAATCTCATTGATTGGGACAAAACACATCACTTCTTCAGTAACAGCTCTATGGTCTATGGGATTAGCAGAGAGAACAGTCTAACTAGTATTAACAGGATTATAAGTGGTTGTTGCCAGCCATTCTTACAATATTTATAACTGGGATCTTTTCCTGGACTCTGTTGTCTAATCTCTGAATAACTGGATCTTGGATTGACATAGGTTCTCACCAGCAGAGATTCTTCTAGGATATACACTGAGGTATTTTGGGCTGCCAATGGTAGGGGAGAGCATGGTTCAGGAGGTGATTTGTTGAGTGTGGGAGAAGAATCCAGAAGCTGAGATTGAAGCTTAATCAGTTCAATCAGCTAGACTGGAGGAGACCTATCAACAAATTTAGAATAACCTGGTGAGGAGGCAACAATTAGCTGAGGAGACAAACAATACTTTCAGGGAAGGTGACTTAATACTTTTACAATACATGAATCTAGAAAAGGCAAGGGGCCAGAAGTTGAAGGCTTGATAGTCTGGGCTGTTCATTATCCATCAGATACTCAACAAGCAGTGATCAGTGATCCTATATGATTTGGTATTAGGTCTTCTGTTTGGCAAGCATTATATTAATAATATCAAGAGGTTTTGTCTGTGCTCTGATGATTCCAGAGAGGAGGCAGTATGTTTAGCAGAACAGAACACTAGACAGAAGTTTGAAATGGAAGAGGCATTGCAGAAGTATTAGTGTGAGAAGAAGGATTCTACTGCAGTTCCAAGCCAATTGATTGAGGTTCTAGTTGCTGAGGAGATTGTTGATAAGACTGTAATGGATGATTACTGGAAGGGGATTGATCTTTATAATTATCTCTAATGTTGAGGGGAGTTCATTTCTTTTAGATTCTCCTATCAGGAGAATATAAAAGGGGGGACTACTGAGGCAAGAGTTTGGCTGGATTAAGTATTATTCCAGAGAAGAGGCAAAGAGGTGATACCTTCCCTTTTGGGGAGCTCTTTTCTTTTCTTCTGTCTCTTTCTTTCTGTAATTATCTTACTAAAAACACACTTCTTACTACATAGAACATACTATTACTCTTTACTCTCAATACACAACGTTTACCAAGAATACTTTGCGAAGTACGTTGACCCTTATCAGCGACTCATATAAAATAAGCCAGATTAAAGGTAACCATGGCTCCATCGGCAAAGAATTGATGATTAGATTACCATGGGAACTGAATTAGGTCACGTTGGCCGGCTTCACCATGGTTACTTGCGAAGGTTCGTCGTTGCTGGGAAGCTTTTGGCTCAGTTCTTATGCAGTTAGGTCCATATTTGTTGATGATTCTGTGGGCGTCCTCAGCAGTGTGACAGGTCTGTCCCTTTCAAGAATTAGTTGAACGCATAGAAATCGGACAGGATCCAGCCATGTCTCATGTGATGGCATAAGTGGTAGAGTGTGTTTCGGCCATAGTGATGGTACTATGGTGAATATGGGTCCAGGGCTTTGACCTAAGTCTCTAGGGCTGGGTTGTGCTATGTATGTATTGTGTACGCAGCACTGTATTATATTGAATCAGAAAAGAACTAACTAGAATATTCATATTCAAGTCACCCGAGACTCTATGTTTTGTATCTGTAGATTTCATACTAAAGTAGTAAAGCATTCCAAGCGGCAACTGCAATAACAAACTCCAAAGGAGAAAAGAGAACATACCAATCAAGTCCTTACGCATCCATCTCACGCTTCACAATAAAGTCCCAAGCCATCTTCCTGGCCCGTTCAAGCGGCAATTCCATGGAAATAGCGACAGTAAGGTCAGACGCCAACCGATGCAGGTGGAAAGAACCAATGGCATTAAACGGACTATTGTAATCCCCTTCATCCTTCGAGAGAACAATCCTAACAGAACTCTTCAGCGATGGGGGACACGGGATCTGGCATCCAAGATGCGGAATGGGAACCTTCATGATAGCATCAGTAATCTTACCTCCAGGACGCACCGACGCCAGGTCAAGCACGATGCGGTCACCCACCAGCGGGACGTTGTACTTCTTGTGCCAGTCGAGGATCTTGTGAGCGAGACGGTTGTGGCTGATTGTGCGCAGTTCGACGCTGCTCAGTCCCCAGGTTCGGTCCGAGCGGCCTGCTGGGCTTGGGCGGTTTTCTTCGGTGATATTCATGAGGATCGCGCGGTTGGTTATGCCCGCTGTTCCTTCGAACCAGCGGCGGCCGTCTTCGCGTAGGGTTTCGCCAACGCCGACTTCGACGACTACGCTGGGGTATTCGGAGCC